>JAULBU010062523.1:0-11395 GCA_032358235.1 Odonthalia washingtoniensis | reverse complement strand
ATCCAAACCTGAGTGCAATATCTACCTACCGGCTTTACGTAATCATCTCATAGCAGACAACTATCAACAATCTGAAGCTGATCCATTCATCTACTATAAACAGTTACCAATTGGCAAAAGAATATTTCAGTCACTATAGATGACATTTTGGTGGCAGCACCAAACATACAAGAAATAGACAAATTTCATCAACACCCTACCTCGAAATACAAAGTAAAATGCATTGGCCAACCCCAATCCTTTTTTGGATGGACAATAACATATAAATCTAATGGTAACAAATCCAATGGTAACATCACCATATCCCAACCGAACCTTACAAGAAAAGTAGCCCAAAAATTAAAACTAGAACAATGCAACTCGATATCAACACCTCTTCCTCACAAACCCAATTATGATTAATCATATAAAGATACACCACTAAATGCGAAATACAAAGAACTCTATATGAGTGGACTAGGGGACATAAGGTACCTAGCAGAAGGAACACGCTACGATATAGCATTCGCCACAGGTAGCTTAGTACGCTTCATAAACACACCGAGACCAAAACACATTTCTTCCACCTCCAACATGTCACACGCTACCTCATGGGAACTCAAGATCATGGTATCACATTCAACACTGAGTCAGATTCCCCACTAATCTTTTACTCAGACTCTGACTATAGCGAATTCCATGATCTCAAATCCACATCTGCATCCATAATTACATCATTTGGCACGCCCATATATTGGCTCTCTAGAAATCAAGCCACGGTAGCGCTTAGCACATGAGAAGCAAAATATATAGCCGCAAGCCAAGAGATACAAGATACAATATGGCTTCGTCGTCTCCTCCAAGAAATAACATCAGATCCATTACCAGCTACACCATTCCGAGTAGACAATAATAGAGTTATCAATATAGCAAGTCATACTGGTGAAACGAAACGTCGTAAACATATAGATATCAAATATCACTACGTTCACCATCATATAAAATCCACAACCATTGACATACAACGAATAATATAGTGGGCCTCCTCACCAAACCTTTACCACCTCAACGACACTCTTCCTTAATGAACATATGTCAAACAAAACACATTCCTAACAATAATAATTCAAACAACATCAACAAAAACAAAAATAATGAATCCAGTCCTCCTTAAGCACCGAGGAGTGTGAGACTTTCTCTCTCCATACTATCTCATTTCCATTGCTTAACGATGACCCAAATCATTATTCCCTACACCATATCAAACCATATATCATAATGCACAACAATAATACAAACATGACACAACATGAGATCTGCATATCATAACATAAACATCATAACAAGAACAATTAATTTCAACTCACATAAACCAAGAAATATCATCATTTAAGAACATTTACGCAACACATTATATAATTATTATACACCTATTACAATATTGCATCTTGTCCACCGGCTGGGGTTGACATCAAGCCTGGACATACAGCTATATCTACCATAAAACTTGTTAATTTCGATTATTTTAAAACTTGTTAATTTTTTGTTTTTTAAATCCAAAATTAAAAAATTAAAGAAAGTTATAAATGTTTTAATTTTTAAAAAAATTTAAGACATTTATTACTTTCTTTTTTATAGTTTGTTGATTTTTTTTCAAACTAAAAATATGATTTGACAATTCTAATTCTAAATAATTGTGTAGGATGTTCTGTACTTTTAAGCACAGAAAAACCAGAACAGCCTAGAAATAAAACTTGTTACTAGTTTGAAACTTTGGAGAAATGAAAAAAAAACGAAGGAGGTACAATTTATAAAGAATGAAACCTATATGTGAGGTTGTTGTTCTATGTTGTTTGTGGTGATTTTTTGTTCTCAGGCGAATAGATGAAAAGTTACAGTTTTACAATCATTGTACGCGTCAATTTTAATAAGATTCCCAATAATATATATATATTACGTTAATGCTTTGACCAGCAGGGTTAAAAAAGTATCTTTTTTTATATTTACATTTTTGGACGTTTACTCGTCTTGAAGTATTCTCTTCTTCTTCATATTTACATTTTTGATTGTGGTGCAATCGACGGATTACCCTATATTTTGAATGCAAAGAACAAATGGCCCACTCCTTTTTGCATTGACACCAGAAACTCTCCATAAACCATGGTGGCTATTTTCAAAAGCAAATCGAAACATATTTTCAATTCTACTCTATGCAAAATGTTTTGATTATATATCGTCCTATATATCATGAATATGAACTATTCTGTTCTTTGTCAGAATTTTAAGATACTTCTAAGCATCGAACTATTACGAAATGAACTCAGTATTTTCTATGAATACACTGCTTCTCAGGGTTTTCTCGTGAATTTTTTCCTCGTGTTTCAATTTCTCGTTTGCATCACACATCTCAAAAATTGTGGCCCCATATATAATCATAAGGGCCATTTATTGTAAGTAAAATTAACAGTGATAGATCCGCCTGCTATAATACTGATCCCAGTTGATAAATTCAATACATTGCCTTCCATGGAAGGTGCATCTTGGTCATTACGTTTTGTATTCATATTCAAATTATCCTTACAATTTGAAAGACCACGGCATCCAACTGGCTTAAAAACATTTCACGCTTCAGAGTCTTCATTAAGCTTTCTACATTTCGAAACAGAGGCTGGTAGAATTTCTGGTGTTTCGCTAAAATCTTCCGTGGGAACAATAGCATTCTTATTTCCAACAATTTTAACAGGTTGGAAAATTTCTTCTACTTCAATATTTTCAATAGAACGCTTTTTTCGACCATCTTCTGATATTTCAGCCCCAAAGTCAAACATATTTTCTTGTTGTTTCTTCCCAACATGCCCATGTAAGTTTTGATCATTTTTAAGGGAACGAACATCTCTATGACCCGTTAACATCGTAACAGAAAAATCAGCATTTCCTTTCTCCAGCAATAAGGGAACTACACTACCACGTATTCCGTGAGAAACCATTCCGTTCTTTGTTCCATCTCCCGTTATCCCTTCCTGTCTACAGACCTCTGAAACTATACTACTAAGCTTATTTCTACCTATGTTTTGCCGTTTGAAAAATGTATCCAACGTTTTGCCGTTATGATTTGTACCCAAAAAAATCTATCAGCTGGTATGTCCATCAACTTTCTTACTTGTATATAAGTATTAATATCCTTGTAAATATTTACAATTCCTTTTGCACTATCCCTGTCCCAAATACAGACCTCTGTTGCCTTATCTATAACAGAGTTCCATCCTCCAGACTTTGTTTTGGAAGCCCCAACTCTCCTACCTACTGCTGATCTAATTTTCCAAACCTTCACTCCCCTCAGGACAGTATGTGTGAATTGACTTAACTTAAGTTCCGCAAGTGCTGTAGGGCGCAATGCAGTCGCCAAATCTATGTTAAAAATTAGTTTTACATGAAAGAATTCAGGAGTTTTTGGTGATAAACTATTTGATTCGTATAATTTCTTTTGGTCATCCATAGAAAGGACATTGTGACTTTCAGCTAAATTCTCTTTGGCCTGTTGCAAGCCAAATTTTTTGTCAACTACCGGCATTAAACCCTCTCGTTGACACGCAAATACATGCCCCTCTAAAAAGGTAGGTTCATATCCCCAATCATATGTAAATAAACGTTGAATACCTAGTAAATATCCCTTCATTGTTGATGGTTTAACTTCTTCACATGTCGCTGTCCGATAATTAACAACAAACTCAATAAGAAAAAATTTTACTCTTTTTAGTTCCTCCAGTCCATTGGCAATAACCATGGTCTAAACATCCACCACTTCCATTCGGGAATAAAAAGTTTCTTGTTCCGAGAAACTCCCAGATATTTTTTTTTCGGGATCATCTAATGTGTATCCACGGAGCTGCGGCGTTGTTCGAAATCGTTTATCCGCAATGCACTCAGTTTGTACAATAAATCTACATAGTGCTTTAATAGAGGAATTCTTCTCACGCAGGGTATTTTTGGGACGCCTTTCCCAACAAATAAATCGACATCCTTGGAGTGACGCAGTTGTTGACTTTCAAATTCTGTATACCTCAGTGAGCTTTCTAGGATTCTGGGCTCATTCATGCAGTCGTCGTCCATTGCTGAAAATGCGAAGTAGGTTAGTAATATAAATTTACGACGATCTGAAGGCAACCGATGATGTCTGCAAAAAGAAGTAGGAAAGGATGCTGGCAACGGAAACAGGGAATTGTGGCGAAGAAGAAGTGGATCAATATGGGCAAAGAGAAAAGATGTAAGTGATTTCGGCAACCTAGAAATTTTCTTGAACCCAAGAATTTTCTGCAACCCAGAAAGTGATTGAGCAATTAATTTGTTAAGGTACGTATCGACCAAAAACCTTTGGATCCATTACATGAAGTTTCTTTTTTAAATCTCTCTCTAAAGAAAGATAAATTTATAAAAGGTCTGACTTATTTTCATAAAAAGGTCCCTTTTAGCAAACTTTTTTTAAAGAGTCTAAAAACAAATAAAATTTGTGAAAATTAGTCAAAATAATTTTGTGGGGATCGTACACTTCAACATAAATCACTTATGACAAGAGATTTTTTTAAACGATTAAAAACGTATTACTGTAAGTCTTTATTATAATGAATTCATACAGATTAGTAATTAGTATACACATCATTGAACTATTATTTCAGTGTCTATACGTTTTAAAAAAGGCTTTTCAAAGGCTTTATGCAGAATAGTTGGTATACATATCACATCTAATCACTGGAGAATTATTTCAGTTATGTCTATACCCCCATATACAGTACTGTTCTTTCTATATGACAATGATGTCAAAACCCAGTCGGTGGACAAACATGTTGTTCACCGGCCTACTTGTGCTATACATCGGCCCACGTGTGCTATATTGGCACGAGGCTGAGTCCAGTGGCCAATATCTGCAAACTTGGGCGATATCAGGACTCGTTGCCGGTGAACAACACACACTTGTCTGTTACTAGTTACCCAATCTTTACTTTTATGATTTAGAGGATACATTCCCGCTTCTGCATGACATTTCAGATGTTTCGATCGTTTGAACTAGATCACATATTTCCCGCACGCACTCAGAGATTCAACTGAGAATAGCATCATTGAGAAACATGAGCAACTGAAACGACACAATGTCCAATATTTGCATCTTTCACAAATGTCCACAACTAGTTACTAATACGTTCAACACAACAAGTATTTCACGAAACCCATCTCAACTACCAATTTCAACAACTTATTCAACATGGCAAGTTCAGCTTTATCTACACGACAAGGACCAGATGTGGAACGCAATGAGAAGGCAAGACGAGGAGGGGAATTTACAAGGAACCTAATCTTCAACATCTCGCAATGATTTTCAACTGAGGAATATATATCTACTCACAGCGATACCGAGTATGAACTAGGTTCATTTCTGCAGTGGGTCGTGGATCAGCTCTATGAAACAAGTAAACCTCATGAAGCTATAAAAATATTGTGGGTCTCATGTAAAGCTTGGGGAACAAGTTCCGGTGTTCAATCAAGTCGAACAGGAACCATTCCACAGATGATGAATTCATGGCAAACCAGCATGTATTGGATTCAGTTTCCAAGACGAAGCGAGTTCGAGAAATCATCAATTTGGCGTTCGCTATTCATATTTGTAGTATTAAAAATGGTCGTACTACAGTGATGTTCGAATAGGCGCACATGAAACTACTCGTTTTCACAACCTTCTTTATTGGTTCATCTTATATACATATACACCGTATATGTGGTGGTAACAAACAATGTCTCAAGAAAAATGCATCCATAAAACATTTCTTGACCAACTGTTCACGAGTGTCAACTATACTACCACTCAGTGACAATTATCAGCTCAGTTACTCTTGAGAAGAAGTTCCTATTGAAGACTGTTTACGTTCAAGCTTATATTGGTGTGACATGTCAGTATGTGCATAATGCGTGGTCTGACTTTCCAACGGAACTTGGTCATGAACTTATATCTGACATGTTAGCGCCATACGTCTTCTATGACGCACAATGTTTCACTTTTAGGGTCATCGAAAAAGATCAGATGTTTATGCACCAATTACGCAAAGAACAAATTTCAACGAATCTGATCAACCTACAACGGACCTGTATAATGTTGATCCAATCGCAACGGTTGTTCGGACGCAGAAGATGTGTCGTATCGTTTGCCGGTCGCACTGATGTTCAGTACACTACAGGAAATTTTTACATCAATAGATTTCTACTCCACAATCCAGACAACGAAAGAAACAATATATTTTCCCTTGATGAAAAACTTACAACTTCGATCAAGATGACTGCAATATTTTTTTCTGTACTGAAAAATGCGGCAGCCAAAACACTCAGTATCACGACACCAATCATGCCTTCAACTGATACACTGGTTATTGATCTAATCACACAGGTTACCTCAACAATCAAGGCGCCGAATCCAACAGATTCTTCACCTTCAGGTTCTTTCACCAGTGAATGATCAGCAAGTTCCACAAAGATTGTTTGTGCAATGAAGAAGAATGAATGGACTATATCAGACCCGATACCACATCAGAGTTTTGGTACGCAACCTCGACAGACAAGCATTCCATATCACAACGACAGCTATATGGGTGTGCTGGCCAAGGGATAGGATGTCCTTGAAAAAACAGTTACAGCAACATCAACATATTTTGGGCCTGCAGCTTAAGATGCCATGAAAGTTTTGAAACAGGAAATGATAAACGACTTCACGTGCCTCTACGTCTGTCTCAAAAATTTCATTAAGACAGCGGAAGACTTCATTGGTGAAAACTTGAACAACAAAGTTGCCTTTCTTCTCACCGATCCACTCTACAATACTAGAAATGATCAAAATTTCCATAACTCAAGTCACTACAAGTGGACAGAGGATGATGTGTCTCGTATGGTTAAAAAAGCTTGTAAATGGACCCTGTTTAGAAGACAAGATCCAATATGTTCGTACATATAGTTTAGAGATTGGGTTGATATTCTGAGTGAGCAGAAAGTAATGAGACGGACCAAAGATCTTGGGTAAGATGAAGAAGATGTTAAGATTCTTCAGAACTCGTTTACAGTGGAAAATAATACACTCAACTACAACAAGGTCTTGGGGGTATATAACACAAACCCATCACATCAAACGCCTCAATCATCTTTCCGTTAATGAAATTGCAGTGCATTTATGAAAAATGGATTGCCAAATAACCATGGTATAGAATTGGTTAGTTACAGGCGGGTTCCTCGTGTAAATTCTATATATCCTAGTACTTGCAATGTTTTCACAAACATACCACGACTTCCTCAGTCTGAGCGGTTAGCCCATGCATAGTTGGATATAGAACCGGTTTCTGCACAACGCAAAATGCTTCGTTTAGAACAAAAGTCACCGGATTGGTTAATGGACATCATAGAGAATTTATGCCCGCCAGGAGATGTTGTGGCCGATCCATTCGCCGCTGGTAATTTCTCAACAGCAAGGAAATATATGATCTTGCCGCAACACAGGAAATTTATTGGTACGGACATTGATCCAGTTTGTCTTCATACAGCGCTTCCAAAACTTGTCGAAACATATGCAAGAAAATGTTCAAATCCTGATTCTGATATAACTGGTACTGCAAAAGCTATAGATGCGGCGAAGACCCTGATTAAGGAAATTGATTCAATCAACGTCAGAAGGAAATTGGACACATGGAAAGTTCCTTTGGATTTACACAGCATCCAGAAATTTCCACCTGTGGTGTATCAAGATTTGTCGGAGGTCTACAAGGACAAAGCGGTTTTGAAACTTACCAAAGTTTCAATGTTCATCTGGCCACATACATGGAGAGAAAGAATAAATGCTGTGAAAATTCAAAATCTTCAGATAGCTGAATGTTTGAAATTAAGTGTTTCCGTGATGCCATCAAAATTCAAGCATCCTGATGCTGGACTTGGTCTGTTGATGAACCATCCGGTAGACGCCAGTCACATTATTGGTCGTTACTATGGTACAATAGTTTACAAATACATTTACAACATCAGCAGTACAACGAAGATGTACGGGAACAGAGTTATAGGCGTTTCTAGAGAAGTACTTAGGAAATGGACTCTGGAATTAAAACGCAAGTTCTTCAAAAAATTGTAAGAAACCTACATACTGGCTTTGCCCCGCTTCATGGTGTACAATGAAGTACATAAACGTTCCGTGTTATGGTGATGTAGATGGGTTAACAAGTGGCCAGAGAAGTGTCATTAATAGAAGAGCTGTAAATAACCGTTCTATGGAAGATGAGCGTGCAATGTTGAACCAAGATTACGAGGCTTATAATTTCTTGACAGTAGAAACAACTATGCCCAGTCCTGTAGGGTGCAAAATTTTAGTACCTTATGGAAGCTATTACTCTTGGCCTATCCCGTCCCCAGATCAATCTCCAGATTCAGATTCGGAATAGCGACAATGTATATTTTCCTCATTTATAACTTGAACCACATCGTTAAGCATTTGATAATAAAACCAGTCTTACATCATGCATAGTTTCTTCCCGTAAAGAAAGATTATTACAATTACATTTAAATGTAACAACACGAAGAATTACATTTTTACACAGTTTATATAAGTAATGTATATATATATATAGCAACACTTCTATATTTTATACTAGAACACAAAATTTTCACTATTTATTGTTTTTACAGCTATCTTCACATACTATGTGGAGCTAGCATATACATGTAGTACATTACTGTTGACTGTATGTTCGGAGAAGGTTAATAAATTAAAAAAATCGCATAGATGGCAGAAATGATAGGGAACGTGAATTATGAACATTATTAAATTCAGTTTAGTGTAACATGATCAGAACTGGTTCCATTTGATGACCTCAATCACGAAAGAATTTTAGAATCCCGTGATGATTGTGATAATATTATGAATTTATGTTAAATTCAATTTAAGTGGCAATTTAGTCATGAATTTATGTTAAATTCAATGCATCAGTAATGACTTTTAAAATATTAAAACAGTTAAGCGCTATATTGTATGATTGTGAGATACTACATGATGTTACTAAATTAGTGTCACCTGACGGTGTAACGGATATAAATTATTTCCACTGTATTCCATAATTTCATCTGGAATTAAAAAATACCAAAAATTATCTTAATACCAAAAATTAACCTGTTTATTTTTTGGCAAAATAATAATTTATACATTACATAATTAATTACAGTGAATATAGTTTGTTCTTATGTCTTTTGCAATATTTAGTGAGAATGGAAAAGGAAATGTGATATGAGATATTACAAGAATGGATGTACGCACTGTAAGTGTAAATGACGTGATTGTGAAGAACATTATGAAGTTGGGGTGAATTGATACCCGTATGACTATGTACATAGTCATGCGGACCCTTCTCAACGTTATACTATCTGAATTAAAGTTCACTGTCCTAGGGTGAACTTCAATTCGGATAGTATGACGTTCATATAAACAAAACGATGTTCGAATCGTCATGTTGTGCAAAACCTTTATCATACTGATGAAAATGGACGAGTAGGTGTAGTAACGTTCAACGTTCATAATTTAACATAGTTCTATTCTCAGATGTTCACGCGTTCAGTGAAATGAGTGAACTGGTTGTCGGCATAACTTTTTTTTCAGATACTACTAGTAGTCTCTGGAAATGTTTATTTTAGTAGTACTTAGGGTACCAACCGTTTCTTGCCGTCACATCATTATGATGAGACTATGGCAGTACCATAGTTTCTGCAAAAAAGGACGATTCATAAATAACAATCGGATGGGCCTCTAAATCAATTCCATCTCTACTTATAAGTCGGTAGTACAACCATCTGATGGAGGATGTCACCTCCACTTTATTTAAGCCAACATTTCTCTTGGTTCAAGTGAAATGAACGGCTGTGAAAATACCCCATACTTTCAATGACTCACACTCAAATTATAACTGCTCAAAATTTATCCATATTTAAAGGAACAGAATACAATAAACATTATAGCGTAATTAATTTCTGAATTAAAATGTAAAAATTGTGTACTTTCATCGGCACTGCGATAGATGAATGCCAAAACTGTCCAGTTTTTCTTACTTTTTCGAAATTTTTTGTAAAATGAATGTTAACAATGAAATCTACAAAATTCGGAGTGTCGCAATGCGCTACAGTGGCGGTGGTGATTTAGTTTGATCAAAATATCCCAGTACAGTGCATTATTTGCACCGCACCCGCAACATTGGAGGTGGGATGTTCATTTCCGGAAACAAAGACGTACGGTATGTCGGAGAGTCTGTTGAATCTGGAACTGGCACCTGTATCCAGGACTGCAGAAAACCGTTTCGTTAACCGTAAGCTGAGGCCAAGATTGGCATAGACATTACAGTTGCGTCTGGTTAATACGAAGACTGCCCCTTGCATGCTTGTACGGCTTACTTTCCGCCATGGGCATTGGAGACAACCGAAACTGTTCGTTGGTAATGGTGCTTTAGATGCAACGGAAACTATAGGAGGTACAAGGGGACTTTGGGAAGGAGTCTTTCGGCGACTCAGGATTTTTTTCTTCACTACAGAGGAAGGAGCTTCGGCAAGTCCCCGGGTTGATTTCCCTGGGCCTTTTCTTTGTTTTTGGTAACGTCGTCCCCTGTCTGAGAGTTTTTTCTGCTGGCGTGCGGTTAACGCCAGTTTTCCGTGTGGTATGTTGTATCCGGCACACGAGTCTTCTGTGCTGTTGACAACTTGTCATAGTTGGTAATGACCTCCTCCATTTCAAAGAATTCCAGTGGATACTTCGAAGAAATGTGGTTGAATTCATAATATTGGTGACAAATCAATGCTTGTTATGTCTGGTCGCTTTGTTTGTTGGCGGTCCACCCCACACGGTTTGGTGTTGAATATCTTCCATCGAAGATGATGTATCGTGGTCTGACTTTATTTTCGTACAGGTTGGTTTCTTCTTTCATTATCATGGATAGTAAGTCGTTGGTATCCACCAAATCGTCTGGTACTATCATGTTTTATTCCGTCTCGGCCGATTGTTTATTAGCTAGTCATTCCGCGAAGTGTACTTTGCGTAATGTTTTCGATCCCCGAGCAGGTAATGTTGAAGTCCGCGTTCCAACCTGTTGTGCTCTGTATGCGTCACCTTGGTCCTGGGCGTGCTGCACAAGGCGGTCGAAACTTAACTCCTGACGGGGTTCGTTTTACCGGAAGCGCGCAACAATAGTCCGGGTTGTTGGTGCCAGTCCGTCCACGAAGAAAGTAATCTTTTCCAAATCTTCATGGACATTACCACAAAGATATGCTGCGTCGTTCAACCCGGACGCCAAGTCCGGTTCGGATTCATTAATTAACTGCCGCGTTCTGCGTAATGTATTCACAGCCTCACGTATGGCTGCGGGTG
>JAULBU010062512.1:831-11395 GCA_032358235.1 Odonthalia washingtoniensis | reverse complement strand
GTCAAAGCGTCGCCAACCGTCACCGTCCGAAGGTGGCTTACAGTATGTCTGCCAAATCACCGGCCAGTATTATTACAGGTGTGATCGACATACAAAAACGTAACTGGGACCTTGGTGGGCTGCCAATAACAATTTCCAATTACTCGCGACTGATCTCATCAGCATTTGATCGCGTGAAGCGGTCCGAGAAGAAACTTGCAGCAGGAGTAGTTATAGCGAGGGTGTCCACGTAGTGCTGGAAGAGAACCTTCGTGTCTGTGTGATTTGACAATCGCAGCAGCTTCTCCATCGGGATATCAACCTAGTTCGCCGCTGAGAGGCCTCCGCTGGGTAACGAACGATCCGTAAGTTTCATCCTAGCGGTGGGGGAAACTCACCCATCTGAAGGCGACGTTTAACCAACGAGTTGAATGTTGCCATCGACATTTCTTTTGACGTACACGGCCGTGCCATGGAGGCCGGGAAAATCTAATAGCCCCCGGCGCTGCAGCGATCCACCAGACGTTGCATCAATTCGCGTAACATGTCGTCCTGTCCTAGAAGACGGATCTTGAGAGCCATTCGGTTCACCATACCATCCTCGGATCACTTAAAGGTGCGGATCTGAATCTGCAACGTGGATGGTAGCAGGTGTAAATCATCGTGTTAAAAGCTCAAGAGGCTGGCCGGATGACAACCCAGCTGGAAGCCGAGAGCTACTGCCCCAATTTGAGTGAGGACTTTGGTCGTGGGAGAAGCGAGAGCCGAGACGAGACACCGTCAGGCGATCAATGCGGGTATTGGAGCACTGCGACATGGAGGGCCTTTGGACGGGTGCTGAGAATCTAACGCGCGATAGCCTGCCTTCGCGACGGTAACCAGCGGGGAGGCAGTTGGATCATGTAAACCATGGCGCCGATGTTGGGCCGCAATGGCGGTGGAGTATGGGCGAATGGACTGACCCCCCACTGAACCCGAGTCGAAGAGAAACTAGAGGTTGTGGCACACGGTTGAATCGGATACCGGCAACGGGCTTTCGTGGGCCTGATCGCAGAAGCGGACGAAATATTTCCAGTGACACTGATAAGACGCCCTGGTGGAAGCCACCACCGCCCCCACCAACAACCGCGCCGTCGGCACCTAGTCCAGTTCCAAAGATACGACGCCCGTCTCGGTATCCGCTTCTGTTCCAAAGAGAAACGCGATTGTGGACCGGGGAGGTGTGATCGACGGGCGGACGCGTACGGTTCTTGAAGCGTGAGCCTTTTTGTAGATGTACCACGGCTGATTGTCCCATGCAGGGTGATCATGATGCCGCTGCCATGCTCTGCCAATCGGTGCCTTCAAACGGGCAGAAGCGACGGACGTGGGAGTACTATTGGGAAACCGGTAGGTGTCAGCCATTCGTGCAAGTCGTGGCCATCCACTCTGACCAGGCGCTTGAGATTGAAGTGCTGTTTAAGCATTCGCACGCTTAATGGATAAAGAGACCAAGCGGTTGAGTCCTGCCGACCGCAGAGACGGTTGGCCCAGCAGTTTAGGACGGAGGGCAAATTCCAGTTGGAGATTGTTACGCCGTGCTGCTCACAGAGGTGGCGAAGCTCGCGTAACTTTGTCAAGATGCCGCGAGATCTGTAGTTGAGGTTGTGAACGACGTTCACGGTATCCATGGAACCCAACACCACATGCCACTTTCGGGCAAAGAGCGCCGCTGTGACTTCCAATTCGTTGACATGGGCACCCTCCTGCTCCACATAGAAGAAGCTGGATATCGGAACAGCACCATCACAAACTCCTCCTCATCCTCCCATACTTCCGTCCGTGAACATTTCTGTGGCGGTACCAGTCCAGATGCAGTGCCCCACATACATGTTCGAGTGTAAATGAACCCACCAGTGCAAGTAGCGCATTGCCGCGTGGCACAGTTGGTAGCCGAGGCAACACGCCGTTGGTGAGATTCGTGAAGAGCAAAGAGGCGGAGGAGAGGGCGCAGCGAATCGAATAGTTCACGTAAACGGAAGCATGCGTCGACTACTGTAGCAGAAATGGAATTGGCCAAACCGGCGAATCTGCGGATGATCCGAGTAGGTGAAAAGCGACGATGGGTGTAGGCATGGCGGAGGAGATGATGAGCCGCCGAATTCACTTTTCGCAATTTCCGCGGACTGAGCAAGAAGAGCTGTAGCCGCGTGTCCACAACGATGCCCAGGATCTCCATCCGTGTCGTGCCCGAGAAGTCGTCTTCATCAGTTGCAGCCAGAGCCCCAATTTCCCGAAGATGGTCTTTACGAGCAAGTCCAACTGGGCTGTATCCAGGAGCGTCGCTAACGAGTGTGTCGTCGGTAGCGGAGAGCCGAAGAGATCTTCCAAGTAAGCGAATACCCGGTGCCCTAATAAAGTCCCCTAATTGTCGTCCCTAGTAGGCACCTCAAGTGAAATACCACCGGCTTCATGACCTTCGTGAAGAACCACGGCGCTACCTTTAAGCCGCAGTTCAGACACAAAATTATGTAGATGTTTCCTAATACCAAAAACGCCAGCTTCGCTTGATATTGGGTCCGGAGACGCAGGTGCTAGTATCCATTCTTGAGGTCCGCCTTGAAAAGCGAGTCCTGCGGACAAAGCGCTGGAGCCAGATCCGACAGTTGATCCATCCGAAATGTCCGGTCCTGCGGGGTGTTGTTGACAATCGCGTAATCGACCACCAGTCGGTCCTTCCCCGTGCTCGTTGCCACGAACGTCGTATACACTCTGCCGGAGGTGGTGAGCAGGTGTCTCTCGCTCTCCGTGGCACGCCGGCAGTACCCCATCTAAGTACAACGGGCGACCACCTTTCGGGAGAACTGTTGATGTTGGGAGGAAAGGTGATACTGATGGCGGTGTTGACGGATGGGTTGCGAGTGCCACCGAAGTTGGAGGTCGAAACGCAACTGTCAAACTAGCCATGACGATGTCCCGATCTCGGTCCATCTGCGATGCGCCAGGCCGGCCTTCGTGAAAGGGGGCAATCATAACCCTCGACGGGGGGCGCCCGAACCTGTGGGGGAGCTTGCGTCTTGTTATCCGTACGGCTTTTGTGGTTGAATAGGGTTTGGTCGAGGCACGCAACGAGTTGTGCGAAGAGAATCCGTGCGGTTGCGGGCGCGACCACTGCCACCGACGCCACCGGCCTTATGGCGCGCTTGGCCGGCGGAGCTAGCCGCAGCCTCGATCACTTGCCTTTTTTCTATGTTGTGGGTCTCGCCACCCCATTACGTGAGTCCAAGGGGGCCCGGAGGTGGGACTCGAGAACAGTCGAGTCGGCTCTAGCGACTATCCCCCGCTTTTTGCAGAGGATTTCGTACCTCCCGACTAGCAACTCAAAGATGTCGAACTGGCAGAGTTGCAAGTCGGAGAGGGCGTCGAGGAACTTCTTGAGCTCACGACGTTGTTGTATTTTCGCGGCATCGTCAAAAGTTGTGACCATCGTGGCAAAGTGGTTGTGGATTTTAATGTTGTTGTTGATAGCAGATGTGAGGTAGGTGGCGTTGACGAAGAGGTTGTCAGCTTCCTCGACGCGGCCCGGGCTTGTCTCCGCCTTGTTGTGGATTATGCGCTCAGGAAAGATCTTCTGCGGTTCGAACAAGGCGGGGTATTCTGGGAAGGAGTCGGAAGGGATGGTAAATTTCGGCTTGATGCGATGTCCTCGATGCCGTTCGTACCACTCCGGAGTGAAATAATCCGCCGCCGTGATAGGGTCGTAAGCGTTGGAGGACAATGTGGATGAACCACCGGAGTCGGAGTCGCCTGCGCAGAGTTTTGCCGGCCAATTGGGGTGTGGATCCGCTTCGTTCGGCGAATCGCTGGAGTCCAAACTGTCGGGGTCGGGTGGGCTGAGGAGGATTTCCACCATGAGGTTCTCTGTGCGTCGACGGCGTACTTCCAGCGGGTCTAATTCCCGGAGCTTCGGTGGCCTTGGCGATCGCATCGGGGAGTTTTCACCACCGTACTCCCTTCATGAATAGGCTTGGGTTTATTGAATTTAAGAAAACTCCAATAAAACCAAGCGTACTCAAGACTCTGATTGACCACCAAAGTTTTTATTCTTCCTCATCCAACAAACAATATCGGTCTTGGTCACCATTCGTCTACACAGACATCAGATTTAAACATCGCCCCACAAGCGTTTTCATTCGACTGTCTCACGTTAGCTATTCTGATTACCCGTTACTCTAATGTCTCTCTAACGAAAAAGTTGACCAATCTTCTTATAATTGCGCACACAGTGCGACTTCACGACTTCCCGCCGACTCTTTTCGGAAATTCAACTACCGACACGACGACAATTCGTCGGGATATTCATTTAACCTAACCACATTTTACCTCTCTTTATCCCTATTTTTGTTGGAGTGCGATTCATAGAAGGTACTCCTACAGAGGGGCTGCTAACACTCATCAGTGTCCCATGAACCTCCTTTTTCGGGAGTACATTTCACCACAAAAAGAACTTTAAGAGGGTCATGGGATGTTAATTCACTTAATGTTTTTGTCTATGTGGAGTCTCATCTCACTCAGTATCATGCTTCCATCATGGCCATGTTTCAGAACGTCTTTAAAACTATTCTAAGTGTCCCCATGGTGAAGCTTAGAATCGTTTCGAGGACGTGCTGAAACAATTCACCTCACAATTACCGGAGAGGGTTTTTTTCTCTTTTAAAACAAGCAAAAAGTACTACCTGTGAATCGTTGAACGATATATTTAAAAAGAAAACAGTGACCATCGCACTTCGAGGAGGGTAAATTAGACGGCCTTTGGCATAGTTTAAATCAGCGGAGAGAGCAGAATTTTTGGACGACATAGTTCTTGGTGTTGATGAAATGGAAAAGTAAATAAGAGCCGAAATGGAAGAAAGGACTGCAATGGATAGAATTTTTCAGGTTTCTGGGGAGTAAATTAGTAACAGAGCTGCAGATGGAATTGGATTGAACGATAAATCATAAATTATACCACCATCTTCAACCGATTCCGTTGCAGTTTCTGCATTTAATAGTCAGTATATAGATTCAGATGGCGGAGAACGTCGCATATTGGATTAACACATAAAATTATGTCTAAGCATGAATGACAGCGACAGAAAATTGATGAATATATAATTAAAGGCGTCTTCTTTTGGAAGATAAACGTTTTTGTTGTCCGAAAATCGTTATACTTTATATACCGATAAAGGAAATACTTCTTTGAATTAGCACAAAGATATATCTGGCTGGATTATTATTAGCTTCGACCATCTAATTAAGTTTCAAATCAAACACAAATTATTAGTATGGCATGAAATATATTTTTTAAATTGAGCAGAATCACTTACCAATTCGTAAGTAGTAAATTCGTCTGCAATATTTTTGTTTGCAAGTAAATTTCGAAGATAGGCTTAATCTACCTCAAAAGTGTATTTCAAACTTTTCCACCATGCTGAAAACACACTTTGAAGTTCCAAAAATATGGCTGGTTCTTTTGTACATAAGTTCAATTGACGCACCCCGGCTTTCAGCATTCCTTTTATTTGAAGTCTTTGGAAGACCACATATATTTCAAGTCATTTTATTAATTCTCAAACTAAGACTCACGAATGTCAATCAAGTTTTGATAAGAATACTTTTCGGTAACGGTGTCAAACGTTCTACTAGAACCCAACTTGTAGCCGTTTATGAAGGTTCACCATATATATAATATTTCAGGCTG
The DNA here is from genome assembly GCA_032358235.1 of Odonthalia washingtoniensis. Taxonomy (NCBI): domain Eukaryota; phylum Rhodophyta; class Florideophyceae; order Ceramiales; family Rhodomelaceae; genus Odonthalia; species Odonthalia washingtoniensis. The sequence continues at coordinate 5,697 of JAULBU010062512.1, read as the reverse complement.
TCAATATTAATCGCTCGTTCTAATTTTGTATCCATCTCCAGATTCTGGTACATAAATATGAAATATCAGACCAGACTGATGTCTTTATGGTTTGATAAAATAGGCAGAAGAAAATACACTTTTAATTCCAAGTAGCAAACTATTTGATTCATATTTGGACTTGACATCCTGGTCTGGTCATCTCTATTTTAATACAGTCAATGAATGCCACGCAATTTTTCAGTAAAATGGATCCTTTATCCTCTTATAACATCATCATATTCTTATCTACTCTTTCAATAATTAAATCAGCTCTGAACAAAATTTTAACATAGTGTGGTGACCCCAATTGTCAATTAAAAAAGATAGATTTCGTACATAGTACGGTAAAATTTGTGTATTATGAGACCTCAGTAGGGTGAAAGCGTACATCGTAGAATATTGGAATGGTAAAAGTGAGGAAAGCAAAACATCAGTGTGGTGGAATGAATTTTGACCTATATGGGAGGGTAAAAATGAATTGATGACCGAAATAGGGGATGGATATTTAGTAATTGAAAAAATGGCAATTCAGTGCGGTTAAACAATTAATTTCCTAATTATTATCTCCTTGACGGAGAAGACAGGTTTTGGCAGTATGTTCTTCCACATTGCATGGAAAGAAGGGATATGTACGGCTTCGTTTCTGATTCGGGCCTCTTTCATACCATGACTTTCTACGTCGGCCAGTACCTTTGACTGGTCGACTCCTCGGTGACAAAATTACGACCGTAATGTGCAGATTTTGCCGTCTGGAAACTGTTCGAGTGGCCTGATTCAGCACATCATCCACTACTTATTGGGAAGTCACAGAGAATTCTATATCAGGGTGCTGATTCTCCTAGGCTTTTGTGAGATGTCTTTCCGACAAAAACAGGAATAGGTTCAAAGAACCATACTTTTGACAAATTACAGCCGCACCATTAAAGCAAGGAAACCCGTCCCCATTATTATAATATACACAACATGAAGCAGGCGTTTTGTGCTCATAACTCAAGACTACGTGGCGTCTGATTCTTTTATCTATCTGGCTAACTACTATAGCTTCCATGTTATTTGTGCCATGAATATACGTCACAGATGGTTGATACGACCGCGATTTTTGAATGAGATGTTCCAAATGTCTTTCGACATGTGGGGGAACCGGCTTCATACTTGAAGTGCCATTTCCTTCTGCTTCATAAATGAGCTTTTCTGCGAAAACAAAACATTTTGAAGTATTAGTTGAGTCTCCACTGATCGGATGTTGTTGGAAAGTGATGCCTTCATTAGGCATTCTGCACGCTGCGATGAATGGATTGTATCCTGAATATTTAAATATGCAATGTATAGCTCTGCATCTCTAAAATTTAGACAAATATTGAGTCTGTTTAGGACCGTAGCGTTCTTTCACCTGATCAACTCTTTGGCGAGAAGGGGCTTTCAGTACCTTCTGATATAGACCTAAAATGGCGTTGATCGGGGGTTTTGTCGTTTATCGCTTCTAAACGATCTATCTCGGCGCACGTTTCCTCTTCTCTCTTCATCGTAGCGAAAAAAAAAAGGGTAAGATGATAACGATCGTATGTAGGTGAAATGTTGGTGAATTATCGGTAAGGGGACGACATGAGCGAACTACGACGTCGTCAGTACGGTGATTCTCATTTACGAACGATCGAAATTTTCACGCAACACATTTACAGTATGATGATTTAAATAATGAGTACGGTGAAAAAATAACCTCATCGTACTTAATTTCAACTTCATCCTTCTTTTCACAGTGAGAATATTGACTCTCCCCACGTTCACCATACTGATATTCAACTATGCACACTTTCACCGTACTGAGGTCTCATATGACAAACCTTTCGCTGTACTAAACCTGGCTTTTCCCATTAAAAAAAATTTTAAAAAACATACTTTCTACATTCCTTCCATAAAAAAAAAAAACTCGGGAATGTATTGCCAAAGTAAATATTGAGTCAAGGTCAGTCTAACTAACATTGATGCTGCTTGAAGCTAAAACGTCATTGTACAATATATCAATCTGTTATGTAATCAAATCATATATGTTGACGACGTCGTTGTTCTTTTTCATGAGAAAAATCCAATCAGTTGTGTGTTAATTTCTTTATTTCATTCGGTAAAAAAAAAAAGAAAACAGCGAAATGCAATGTCATAAATGAAAAACTGGTAGTGGAATTCAGGGGAATCCGGGACATTTTTTGTTCATTGTCGGTTATGGCGGTTATAAAGCTTGTATATGAAAAATATACATATTCGGATAGGATAAGGGGGATTGTGAGGCGGTTAAAAGATGATGTTCATTATTGATCTTTATTCTATTTTAATTGTTTCATATGTTTATGGTATATATACTTTGACATGTTTTGTGGGGTAATAACTACAGGCAAGTATTGTATGATATTGATTGTATGATATTGCTTATAATTAATGTGCTTACACATTGGATAACGTGATGTTCCATTGAACGAATAATCAGTTGTATGGGAATATGTAAAGGTTTAAGACTTAAGACTTCAACGTTTACATGTTCCCATTCCCATACAACTGATTATTCATTACTTAGTAATGAGGTTGTAGGAGGATATAGCATTACTACATACGACTGACTGTATTTAGTTTTTGATTTATAAAAAGTCAGTATTCACATGTTTCCCTGTAGTGAAAAACTGATTCATCACATAGGATTTCGGTGTTGTCATGTGTGGCGGTACAATGAAGTATTAAGATTGTTTACAAATGATCATAAATTTAAATCATAATTGTTTTCTGAGAGGATCAAAAGAGCGTCCCTATGTGTTTTTGGAAAAACAAAACATAGGGGACGCCCAGTTATATATATATATATATATATATATACATATATATAAAATGTAATCCTCTCCTTTTAAAAAGAAACTTGAAAAACAAACAAGTGTTCATCATCTGGAACTTTATATGTTTATTTGATTGTACGGATGTTTGTTTTTGTTTAAATAATTTTGAACAACAAACTTGGCCCCACCCATCAATCCGTACATTTCTTGACTGAGTCCAGAAATATACGGATTGATGGCAGTCAAGTTGACTGCCACTTTTCGTACTTTGTACTTTTTCCATCCAATCAAATAACGCGATGTGTGCATTTTATTTTATAACTATATTTTATAAGAGGCCGTTTTTATAGAAGGTATGTAATTTATGTTATAAAATTGCTTTGAATGTTTTTAGAAATAGAAAACTACACGTGTATATATTATGGATATTTATATAGATATCTTCAACTATATATATTATACTAATATACTATATACTAATATACCAAAACCCAAAAACAAATACAATAAACAATGGGCGGTTGATCGTTTTTTTTTTATTTTTGTCGTAACTTGTGTGTGGCCTGCCACTGTCCGAACTTTCAAGTTGATGTAATTACTCAAAATAATATTATGAAAACACGGGGTTGTGGATTATTGATTATGACATAGAGTTTCAGTACACACATATTTCACATTGAATTACGAAACGGGGAAAAATGGAAAAAAAAATGAGAAGAAACTGAAAATAAAAAAATTATAAAAAACATATTGCGTTCATCCTTTTGCATTTAGTTGATGGTTGTAGGCATTGAGGGGTTGGCGGTGGTGGTCAACAAATATTAAATTTTTTTAAAGTTTCAAAGCCACGCCCCCCTCACTTTTTGATATCTACAACAGTTCAACAGTATATCCCATGATGCAGCAGCAGCAGCAGCAACAGCAGCAGCAGCAGGCAGCAGGCAGCAGGCAGCAGGCGCAGCAGTTGAGTAAGTAGAACGTTCATTACGATGATGATTTATGTTAGATAACGGCACTGAAAAAAAGCAATAGATAGTCTTTTCTTTGTTGTTCTATAAAACATTCGCAGTATGTTTTTTCTGTTTTTGTAGGAAAAAAGTCAAAATAAAAAACGATTGCATGTCGCGGACGGAAAAATTCAATGATTGAACGATCTCTCTTGTGTTGTGGATTTTGTTTACTACCTAGTCCTAATGAATGCACGACAATTATTTGTGGAAAATCACTGCTCTGCTCTCAAGCGGTAATGATTTTTGTAAAGCATCAATATCTTTTGTTTGTTTGTACTTCGTTAATAACAAACGGGAGCACAAACGAAACTTTCACTTGATATAAGATGTTGGTATTATTGTTTTTTTTGGTTTTTTCCGTATGGTGGAATAAATAATAATAAGTAATAAAAAAAAGGAATGAAATGAAATGTTTCAGGAGGACAAAAAAAGAAATAAAAAATAAAAGAAAATTAATATAAAAAATTAAAAACATTGCTTTGGAAAAATAAAATATTTCATATATTTATTATATTCATGTGTGAGTTAATATTAAAATAAATACACCAAGATGACATCATTTCTAACAACAACATTCCAAATGCTCAAACAAAATATTTTCTATATGACGTCTCGACTGAAATGCCGTTCTGCACACTTTGTTGTTTTTTGTTTGTAGTTTTTCGTTATAAAATGGGTGTCAGGTGTAGAGTTTGACAATATACATATATATATATATATATATATATATATATAGGTATATATATATATAGGTATATAAAAGTGCCAAGCTTGCGAAGCCATAATAACGAAGTTGCTTTCAGTGTGTAAACGATCACATTGTTGTTATTATTAACATACTAAATAATAAAAAAACTGGCTTGGACACAGGGCGGTTTTTGTTGACATTGAACAGGCGGCGGCGGCGGAGGCGGAGGCGGGTGGTGTGGTGTGGTGTGGTGTGGTGCGGTGTAGTGTTGGGGGTTAGGGGTAAGGGGTTAAGAGATGAAGGGGTTAAGGGATGAAGGGGGACCGGTAGA
>JAULBU010062501.1:0-11396 GCA_032358235.1 Odonthalia washingtoniensis | reverse complement strand
ATTGAAGAAAATTCAAGTTGGAAACCACGATAGCTGGGAGGCGTGTTGAGAAATGCGCCAACGTGGAGAGGAACATAATCTTGGGAGACCAAACACCGCCGAAGGAGGAAGCCCGCGGCAGTGCGAAAACGTTTGTGCTTACAGTGTAAGAATTCACTTATAGTGTGCTTAATTTACTATAATATATGGGTGTATGTTGAATTGATTGATTCTACTGTACTGAGTTTATGTTGATTGAATTGACACTCGTGAACTCCACCGTGAGACGTAGCTAGATGTCAAATGTCTGTAAATAGGACAACAATAGATTGTTGACAAAAATAAATAAACACAGTTCCATTTTTCCATACGACTTTCACATTAAGTTCCGGAAACACAGATGCTTTTGCCAAAGACCTGTAAAAACCATACCTACTTTCTATTACCTGTTCTCGCTCATTAGCGCATCGTTCCGACAGTAGCTACAATTCTACTGTTGTTCTATCATCATACCAACGTCACTAAGGTTTTGATAATCTCAGTCGGGACAAGTATATAAGTAACGATGGTGTCATACGAGAAATATCTCTCTGCGGACATCTGTCTGAAGACAATTAGGCCACATTGGACAGGACATTGTTGATTAATCGTTTTCGTAAAAAACCGAGGCTGTTTATTAGTGTTTGAAGTGGTGGTCATTAGTGGTCAGTGAAATAAAAGTTTTTATCATAACGTGTATTTACGTGGGTGGGTGTTTTTCGTGACGACGCAAGAGCTGGAAAATCGCAAACAAATCCTCGGTGACATTTCTGCATTCCGTCCCGTTTTCAGTAAGTAGTACTATATTTAATGAACAGAGCAACTTTCAAGTATTAATGCCCTAACTAGATATGCTCTATGAGAGTTGAGATGCCCGCTGAGATACTTGTGAAAAGAAAGGGGAAATAATATTATTTGTGCGAAAGCGTTCAACTTCTGAACCGAAACTTTTCTGAGACTTTCTCCTTTCAGCCCTTATCTGTACTGTCTCGCCTATCAATGGCTGGCACGTTACACGTGACCTTAGTTTCTGAAATTTACCACTATGAAAAGCTTGCGGAACATGAAGAGATAATTATGTCGAGATTGTTCTCTCTTCACCGACCTTGTCACAGCGCACAGTTTTAACAATAAATGGACCCAATGGACCGGATTCTAATGTCATTGGGGATATTCCTAATGTTTTAATGATGACTTAACTTAAGTGAGAATATGTATTCTAAGAGGCAAATCCGGGCCCGTTTTTCGATATTTTGTGATTTTTGAAACCATCATAGGTGATATCCCCGTATAATGTGAAGTACGATTCAAGAAAGCAGTAAATATGCAAATATGCAAAAAAGAAGTAAGATTTACAGTAAAAAGAGGGATAATAATTGGATGTCTTCTCATATAATTCTGACAACAGAGCAGTAAGGAGTAAAATGTGTCACGCTGTGAAAAGAACGGACTGTGTATGATTTAATAAAAATAGGATACGTCGCTCCGAACAATACTGTAGGAACCTATTTCATAGTAAAACTCCAAATACAGTTATGTTATATGATATGTTTTTATCAGTGATTGTAAACTGTAGAAGTAGCAGTAGGACGATCAAAGCAATCAAATTAGAAATAGTGGTAAGTTGAAGAAGGTTACATGATGCCGAAAACGTTTCATGAGTAGCGATAAAAACTGCATGTTTGTGATGAAAATCAAAGAATAATATTTTATGGAACATAGACGTTATTGGTCACTTCTCTAATTTCTCATTGGCAGTTGAGATGCTAATGTCGGAATCTGAGCCACCATCGTAATCAGATAATGACAAATAACCATAATCTATTTTACAGATTATGTTATTTTTGTTTCCTTTCGCCGAAACAACGGTTAGAATGTACTCCAGTTCTTTCGTACCTGTCTCGTATTTCTGTGGGAGACTACCGGAACCTATTAATATGTCACGTAACTTTAGATGTGCGATTTTATTTTTCTGACCATCGCAATTTCCGCTTTCCTCATTTGCATTTCTCTGTTCTGATGACCATTTCCTGATAACAATTGGGATATCTTCCAGCCTGAAATAAATATAGTTCTCAATTTTTTCTGAAGGCATTCCAACTTTTTCCAGTACAGCAGTTATCAGCTTAACATCCTGGAGTGAATATTCATCCACGGAACAAGCTTCCCTCGTGTATCTCAGCTCTAATTCCATACCTTTTTTATCGCGATAATACAATGTCTTCATTCTATTTAAATTGTCTACAGTGCTTTCCTGCAATATTAAAAAATTTGATTTTGTGTGTCTTCCTGTTAGTAGCGTATTGTCCTCATTTCCGTCCGTGACTTCCTCTTCGTATGACAATCAGGAATGTGTGATTACCGAAACAGAGGTTGTAGAAATCGTATATTGATTAGTAATTGATTAGTAATTGATTAGTAATTGAATGCAGTAGTGATGATAGCTATGTTCATGGATTAGTAATGGTGCACGACGGTAAGAGAAGAATGAAACTGAGAAAATACGGCATGTATGTGGACGCAGGAACTATGATATGCGTACGAAGTGATATTTCATATCAGTCCCATACTCCTACGAGAATACACCAATGTAAATCTTGTACAAAAGTAACACCTGGAAAGAATTATTTGCAGGTATACTGAAAAGAAGGGGGTGCTAAGGACTAGTTGCATCTAACATCAAATGTCATATTGATTCAGTGAGGTGACGATTCAACAAGTTTTGTTATGTACAGCAAGGGTATCTTCTAAAAATGTACACTTTTTTGTAATTCAGTATAGTACCGTGCGGCATGAAATCTTCTGAAAAGCTGAATGGCATCAATCTAGGCAGAATCATGATCAATTTTAAAAAGCAGATCGTACGATATCCAGAGCTATGTTCACTGTACTTTCCATCATGTGGCCTGCGACTTTTCGATACAAACTTTCATGTGTACATCTAACTGACAGTTTTTATTTTCTGAAGCCAACAACGGAAGTGGAATGGAAGTGGAGTAAATATTGCACACGTATAATTGATGGGAATTACAAAGAATTAAAAAGTAAGAAAGAATTATTTGGAAAGCCTGAACGATCAAAGCAAAAACCATGTTACCATTATATGAAAACGAGTTAAATTCATATTGGAAGCAATGTTATTCTCGCATTATTACATATACAACGTTATAATACAGACCGTGATCTGCGAAGATCCTACCTCTTTGGTATTTCTTTCGTATTGTCAAGGACATCTTTTCTTGCACAATTTTGGCAAGAAGGAAATGAATTATAACCGTGGTGATTGCGCATGTATGTTATATGTACGCTTTGATTGTTTCTGCAAAAAATGGTACGGTTCAGATGGTAACATAATGTTTTGGTACACATGCATATATGAGAGAATCAGATAGGTGTGATTTATGACATAATTGTAAACGGGGAATTTTACGGTGATTAATTCACAAATTTCATGTAAATCAACAACATCGCCAACTCTCTAACAACTTTAATTTTTCATTTCACTATTATTTTTTCAACCCAAAAAAATAATTGACAAACGAGAATGATCTTCGATCAATTATATAACTCTTTCTAATAAATCATTTTCAACAATACGCCAACGTAAATAAAATAAAAGATGCAGCTCAGGACACTCTATAGTTTCAATGGACTACTTATCTGCAATAGAAAAGAAGGTGGTTGCCTATTCTTTTACTACAAGAATGGCCAAAAAGCTTCATTTCTATTTCCAGACACCAAATCCTTAGTAAGGCGTCGGTATCTGGAAATAATAAAAATTCTAAAAGTTTGCGTGAGGAATCATCCATGAATTGACTTGGAATGTTTGTTGTTTGTAACATCATGAGACGTGCCCTGATAATGGAATATACTTGTGACCACATAAACGAAATGGAACGTGATAGACGTGAGAGAAAATAAAAAATGAATGGAGAGAGTGGAGAATGCATTGTCGAGATTTTACCGCATAAATATTATGTTGATGGCGTTGAGGTACACGCAAATGAATGTAAGTATGTCATTCACTGCTGTACGCCAAATGCCGAATTGACAACAGCGGTGACCAGTAAAGAGCGTATCCAAGTGTCGATTACTGGTATATTTTATGCGATAAAGGACATAATGAAGGGAATGGAAATCTCTTTTGATTACCACAGGAAGGTATCATCTGATGAGATATTGACTATTTGTCAATGTTCATCAGAAAAGTGTCGTGGAATGACTGTATTTTTTTGAGGATTAATAATAAAATAAAATAAATGTGAAATATGTAGTTTCAAGTCATCGAGAAACAAAGCAATATGTTTTTGAAATGAAGTGGAAAATTGTTGCAATTGACGAAAGAAATGTGATGCTGACATGAAATCCGTTTCCATGTCAGCATCATATTAATTTACACGTTACGTGTGATGCTGATACAGAAATTTCAATACTGCAAAGTGTGATATAGAGAAAAATTATAATTTTATAGATAAGATTTTGGTATGTAATGATATGTTAAACAGGGAAAAAAGTGATATGATGCATACTGGAATTGATAATATTACAATCCGATATACAAATATATATGCTTATTCTATAGCTGCGATTACAATAAATGATAATATGCGTAATATGCGTAATATGCGTAAAACAAGACAGCTAATGGAATTGATATTATAAAAATGTGTGATTTAATGGTCCATTTTTATTCTATAGTTACGTTTGCAATCCGTGATTATATGGTAATATGTGTAAACTGTGAAGGGTAATGTCTAGTTTTAAGAAAAATAATGTTGTCATATGGCAAATATTGAGAAATGAAGGAAATTGGGAAACTTCCTTCACTGGATCTATATCAGTAAGTTTGTTCACGAACAAGCCAAAAGACACCAAAGTACAAGATTCACACCAATTATTCTATTGGGTTCACTGCATGTAATGGTCGATTCACTGTCATCTGACTTTATTGGAGATCTTTCAGATCAATCTATATGATCTTTTATGTCATTAAAAAGAGCTGAAGATGATATCAGTGATAATAATTTGTTAGGCTTGAATGTGAAAGGTGTCATAACATATTCTATGTATTCTTATCCACCTTTTCCTTCCATTCAACTTTTCTACTATGGCAATTATACAACTGCCCATTCAATATTTACAATTAGAATCATGCAGTAATCAAACTGTTAAAGAATGCAATACCAAACGTTGCTGTTTTTTGATTCCAATTTGTTCCTGTCTCAATCAAAATACACATATATCACCGACACGAACTGTCCCACATTTTTAAAAGTTACGAATCTCAACGGAAAGGATTGACATTGAGCTAGGCAATAAAAAATCATTGTCTGTTATGTCAATGATTGTTAGCATTAAATAGAATGTACCTTCATCTATTATATGTAAGTTAACATCACAAAATTCTTCTTTTCTCTCGTTGTCTCTAACAATACATTGAACACATCTACTTTCTCTTACACTACGACTTATATGGTGTATCGATTTTAATACACCCCATTCATAGGCTCTGCTACTACAACTACCACGCCCATGACAACGGCCACGGAGTTGACGATCCATTGAAAGAAAGACAATTTTTGATTCCTTCTCCATAACTCCAATACCTATGTGTTGGAACATTATTCAGGGAGGTATGTCTGCAGTCATGATTCCTGTCATTTTTACGTCAACCTATTTGTTTTTATCAAAACAAAAACAGAAAATCATCTTTAGGAAATGTGTGAATCCACATGAAAAAATCATGAAGTAAAGGAAAATAAAAAGGAGGCATAAGCGAGATGATTTCAGACTGTGTCTGCTGGGTAATGGTGGTGAAGATATTTTGACTTCTGAAACAAGATCTTGGTAAGATGAAATCATCAATGTCCCATATTTTATTTCAACCTTGAAACAGAAGTGGTAATTTTATGTTGACAAAACTTCAGACTATGATGGCAAAGTCGATGACAGATTTTCTAAAAAGCTCATCATGCCTTGTCTAGAAAAGTTGTATGTATTATTCTTATAATTTCTATATGTATTGCATCCTTGCAAAGAAAATAATTTGCGCATTTTATGACAGTAGCTTGTTTACTTGCCGCTCGAAGTTTGTCTGATTTATGGAGCAGCTCTAATGGCGGTCATATAGTCAAAACAATTTCTGGACGTCATTAGAATGCTTCCATTAAAAAATCTGTTGCTGATATAGCAATTATGGTGATTCAAATCATTTTTGTTAATATTTCTTCACGGTATATGATATCTCGTTTGAAAGTTCATGGCAACTGTTTATCACTAACTAATTTTTATATCCTATTTTGGTGTATGTTCTGTTTTGTTAGGTGTAATGCAACCAGAGTTCGGAGTGTTTGCTCGAGAAGAAGAAATGATTGAATTTGAGTATCGTTTATATCATTCATGTCTCATCATACATTACGTCAGCGTTCGGAATGTTGGCTGCAGCATCACAACGAATTGAAGGTGACTACCGTTTACATCATTCACGTCTCATTGCACATTCGGAACAAATATATTTATTCAGATTTGGAAAGCGGTAAAGTCAATACATCAACGCTTCATTTGACAACGTTGCAGCACATCTCAAACTCATGTTTGTGGATCTTTGGCGTAATTGGTTCGTCCATTCTAAGCTCGTGTAGCGACACGATGCAAGTCATCAACATACTTGCAACGAGACCTGCGATCAGCAAAATTGATGAACCCAGGGACTTCAATTATCCGAAGTAAAAACGATGACGAAAGTAAAGTCGCTTTGAAATTTATTTCAACTTCATGATCGGATGCAACTGATGCAGGCAGAGTTTAAAAATATACATGTGTACGTGTAGAAAGTTCACGCGGATGGTAATACTTTACTATATTGTGACTAAATCTGTGAAAACAGTGAATTGTTCTTGTAGACATACACTTTTATTCAAACATAAACATATTTTATAAACACTGTAGAATGTTTTTGGCATATATATTACAATATTTGTATTGTGAAATCGGATGGGAACTAATATGTTTTAAAATATAACGTCTCTCCACATGAACCACAAATAGTTTATGAACTGATTTGTTTTCATTACTGAACATTTTGTTTTATGTTGTTTCAGGTTACAAACCTTGTTTCTAATTTTCAACATTGTTTGGAAGATGGGATATTTTTTCCTGACAGGCCAAGCTCCGTTATTAGCTTTTGTCTGACAACTCTCGGAATTTGGTTTCTGTTGATAGTAACTAAACTGACAATTATATCGGTAGAGATGGCAGACATTAAATTTCTTTTATATGGTCGCCTATCCTTTTCTGTATAAGGACTTGTTTCAATAACAGATGCCATTACATTACTCCCTTCAACGAATGTGTCAGATATTGATTCTTCTGGGCTTCCATCCTGGATAGTAGTAACCACGACTCCGGTATCAGGTGTCATTGGTATTATATATTCAAGTGGTTCAACACCCGAATGGCATTTCGCATCATTGCTGTTCTCGTTTTTTTCTAGGTGTGCGGTTCCCATGTCGAACCACTTCTTAATTTTCTCGTCATTTTTCGACAAAATATTTAGGCCTATTGCCTCCGCTCTTTTACAAAACTTTCTCAACCACTCCACAACTCAATGCTATGTAATTTCACTTCAATATCTACATCTGTGAATAAATGATTCTCACCTCCCGCGTTTATGTTACAGTTGCGCCTTCTTCGTATATATCATCACGAGCAACCGACACTCAACGTATTATGGTCTTTCTTTGTAACGTCACATTTCAGAATAGGATTATTGTACCTTTCTTTATTACGGCATTGACAGCAACACCGTAAAAATCGAAGAATGTTCCTTCATTTTGCTCAATTCATTACATATTTATCACCATCCGTATCATCTATACATACTTTCTCACCGTTTCCAATTGCGCTAGGTACGTTATCTTTCATGTTATCTACAGATCGAAATAATTTAATTTCTACCCCGCCCGTTCTAGACGACGCATTTTCGTTTCCTTTACATTCATCCCCCGCTTCCCTCATTTCCAAAGTTGAAAGCTCACACTCTGCATTCGCGTCTTCCATGGATTTTATTTGATGGATATGGAAAGACCTTTTTCATGAGTGTATCTTAATCATAGATTTTATTTGAACGCCTGTTTAACATCCAGTAAATATAATGGCGGTCTCATTACTTGGAACCTGTTTCCGATTTCTCTATTGAAAATTATCTCTTCACGGCAACTCACATTGCCGTTCACATTTTCGTCCATAATTTTGTCAGCAGTTCTCTGTTCGTAGTACCCCTTGGAAGTGGGTAATTAGGAGCTACACACACCAATTGCGTGCTTTATTATTCTACCCCTACTGTACGGGCCACCAGCCTCCACCCAAATGTTCGCAATTTACACGAGTTTTCCATTTTCTTTTCATCTCACAACGTATAGTGCTTGCACAGCTATATACTCGGGCCTACAGGTCTGAAACCACCACGAGCTTTAAAGAATATTAGCCATCTCGCCGATCCCAACTGGGCGCCAACGAGACAGGCATATTTTCTCTGGTGAGAACTCAACCCCCAACTTTCTCCTCAACTCTCATCAATCCTATAAAACCCACTACCAGACGAGTTCCCAAACGGGCAAGACAAGAACAATCAATCAGTGCTGCCCCACGTGCATACCTCTATCATTACCCTACTGGTCGTGTCGAATCACGCGATCATCTGGCCTTCCATCCTCCTTTCAAGACGATATTTACAGTCCACGTTTATGACAGGATCCCATCCTCAAGTCTCTGCCACCTTGATTACCACCAACAGGTTCCCCAATTCGCTACTTGTGGGATACTACATTGGTCTCCTAGCCTCGAAAACTACAGAAACCAAGCAAAAACAGAAACGCCACCAGCCATTGCAACTACATCTACAACTCCTACTCCTTCTTCTATAACTCCATTTCCAAATGACAGAAAAATAAAAACTGAAAAACGACGTCATGTCCCACCAGTCGTACGCTCCATCAACGCGTTACAGAAAAAGCGGGTCTGGAAGGTCTCTTCGCACACTAAACCGCATCCGTCCGGGCCCCTACGACCAAAGCACCCCGAGATCTTCGTATCCCTCCTGTCTTCGACACTTTGTTCGTTCTGCCCGCCACGTCCTCGACTCGCATTCCGCCCTCCTATACATGGCTCGTCGCCTAGCGCGAAGAAGGGGGCCTGGAAATAATCCATCCTCTGGCCTTCGATGCCACTCATCGTCCGATATCCGCCGCTGACACCACAACGGGAACTCCGCCGTTGATCTCCTACCTGTGTGTAAACATGAAGAGCCGACTGCATCTACTGGACGCGGATGACCGTCAAGTTAGGGCGCACGAGCAAACTGAACTCAACCATAGTGTCCAAGAGCATGAGATGATCCTGGATCACCTCCAATCGATCGGGACCCCAGTGCACCAACTAGATTCAAAAATAGAATCAATGACGAAAGCTATTTAGTTCATCACAACTCCTCGAGTTCCGGAGTATATCCAACTCGAGAACTACTTGGACACCGTCTCGGCGCTTACGATTCACCTCGTTGGTATTTCAACGACGGTAGACGACACTCGTCGTCTCCTCGTCCATCTGGACACACTAGATAACCGAGAAAATATTGAACCCCCACTCTCTTCAGCGTCACACCCGACGCCTGGCTTGTCACACGATAATACTGTCGCCCACTACGTCGGCTACACTCCTTTCCCACTCTCTCAGGTCGACAGCAACCGAGCACCTCCTTGGTTCTCAACACTTCTACATGAGCTCATCACGGAGGCGGACTCACCCTCCCAATTTCCCAGTATCGGCGCAATGGACTTGCTTCCTCCACGCCTCAGCGGCTATGCGCCAAGCCTTCCATTATTAAAAAAACATGTTGGAAGCCAACCCTCATCTACTACCGAACTTATCCACTCCGCAACATGGCTGTTGTCATGACGGACAACGAATACAAACACCTTCATGCCTTAAAACGAACAATCGATGCTCGTTTTCCATCCATCGAAACCTTATCCAGTTCTGATGGCATGCTCGTATTCGCATTCCTCTCCTACCTTTTAGAGGCTATTAGAGGCTACTCCGTGAGCGAGGGTGCTGCAGTACACACCTTTTCCTCATATTTTTCTTACCAAGACAGGTCCTTTTACTATTCTCTCTTTTGGCCGGGACGCTCCACACAGCTGTCCCGCCTCCACATGGCGTTGTATTGAGTCTTACGTTCCCTGCTGTAATGCTCCATCACTGGCTAAACGCTACGTGCCCAGTACCGCGTCACCAGTGACGCGCAGCAGCGAACGAATGAATCTGTTAATACATACGCCGGACGGTTGGAGGATGGTTCGAGCTTAATAACAAGTTTTCATCGTAGCCCACAATTAAATCATACATTCGGAGCACATTCAATCCAGCCAGAAGAGAGATGTCTAATTTTAAAACCGACAACAGTATCTTGATAAATGAGCTGAGAGTCAGTGGAATTTGCGCAACGATAATCCCACAGATTTCATATATTGTGTTGCCTAAATCGAATGCTGCCTGTTCATTTCCAAAAGATAGAGTTATCCTAAATTTATCGCAATAAACTGTTGATTGCTGCAGAACTACTGTCCGTACCGTCGCTCCTTAATCGATACAGAATCCTGAATACTGGATTCCGGGTCGTGTACCGCATGAAGCATCGGAATCGTTAATCGGAGGGAGAGCGGAGGGTCTGACCCGATTGATGTCAGGTCGGCAGAAAGTGACGGCGGCAGTAATTATTTGGACAGTCGACGGAATTTTTATCTATGTAAAGTGATGGGATGAGTTGCGGTTGAGACTAAGAAGTAGTCATCAACATTTGGGTTGAATTCAGTAGTAGTTGGAGGTGTGAGTTGAGCGTTGGAGACGAATGAAACTGCTTGGTGTTGATGGGACCCAGATGAAGGTGGTTGGTTTTCATTGTCGACGTTTCTAGATGATGATCAAGCTTGATTATTACCAGTTTTTTCTGTTATGTATGTTGACTTGATCATTCCTGGAGATAGTCCTGAATCAAGCAGTTCTGCGAAGTGAACTTTTGAGATGCCATTTTTGAAACCGTATTGTTTTGACATCTCAGCTTCTTTAGGTTTCAGGTTCCATCATTTTTAGGCATTCGGTACTGCTAGTGGCAGTTTCCCAGCTTGTCGCAGTTGGAACACAGTCTGTCACTTTTTTCACTCCTTCTACATCTATCCTGATTACTCCCTCGGTTGTAACAAGAACTGGTATTGTTACGATCACGACCTTCGTAGGTTATATTCATATTGTATTGAATACTTCGATTTTCGAAGTGTTGTTGTCCTGCGAAGTTGATTGCGGCTTTATGGTGCGTTTCTTCA
>JAULBU010062490.1:0-11398 GCA_032358235.1 Odonthalia washingtoniensis | reverse complement strand
AAGAGCGTAAGGACGCAGTAAATACCGCGTAGGCGGTGAAGATAGCACAAATACACGATTGCATGCGGAAGAGGATTGCGAGCAAAGAAAGCACCCGAGGCAGGGTATACAACTTGAGCGGGTAAACGGAATGCGCCCAAACGGAAAAACCGAAAAGCGCTTGACAGTAAATTTTGGTACAGGCAATGAAACGCGAGAGATTGCACGAAATGCCAAATTTCATACGTGTAACGGTACAAGTAGAGTACTGTACCCGTCCAGAGCGAGCAGGACGATTCAGGTGACAACAGTACCCGTATGCACTTAGCCATTGCGAAAGTGCGCAACCAGAATGTACTGTAGCGAATGACAAGACAAGGAAACCATCTGCCCGTAATGATGAGGCACCTTTACAGTGCCGCGAAAAGGGCAATCTTACAGTGTCATGAAGGAAAGATGGTGATACTCTGCCAGACTGGCAAAAAACCGGAACAGTGCTATCCGGAATTATTGAGCGACACGTGGGACCTGACAAGAGACAGGACTAGAATAGCTAATTGAAAAATTAGTACCTAATCTTCGATTAGTACACGTATTATCACCACTTGGTCTAACCTCAAAAGTAGTTTACATATCATCGCCTGATCCAGGATGATTCATTTAATAAAGAAAGGTAGACATTAACGACACCCAGAATCAACTTTCGAAACAGAAATTGCACCTAAAAGTTAATACGAGCGGAAGAGAAAACTCAACTCCAACAAGCCATGAGTCGAATAATCAACGGCGTCAGAAGCAAGTACGATCACCACGCGCCACAACATGCCTGCCAGATCGTTCCAGCGGCGAAACACGCATGACGATGCTCCTCACTTACTGTAAATAACATACAGTATGTTGCCTACTCCAGGATGATTATCTGGCACACACATGGCGATGCTCCTCACTTACTGTAACTAACATAAAGTAGGCCGCCCTATTCAAGTGCAACTTATGGCGACTGGATTACGCCTACGGCGACACCGGCTTATTAATTATTAGTAATTGACGTCATCATTAATTCTAACAGAAATTGTATTGCAATAGACTTACAGTATAATCCTCTCATACACGTGTAAAATTCTAAAGGCGGCTGTGAAACAGCGTCGTGCACACAACGACACTGGCCTGGTGAACTACCGTATATAATGACACCCTCCGAAAGGAGAATGTAAAATCCAAACCGATGAATCAGTTTTATGAATATTAATTAAAAACCACAACGTTCACCTTACTACGAAGGAACGAGCACCAGGAAAGCAGAAATACCCATCCACACACACGCTTGCGAATGGCCGACTACAAGTGCGGACAGCAAGGAAATTCCCCGCCCTATTGACGAGCACCCGAGTTGCGGTCAGTTTCCAATTGAGCTTATTGGACGCTCCGTGCGCCCATCTTCCACATCCCACAAAGCCGCGTCATCGCAGCAGGGGTACGAGCGATACCGCGATCTCACAACCGCAGATTTAGCCTGACCAATAGGAACGTCGGAATCGCCGGAATCAATTTAGCTCAACCAATCAGGACAGAGAATTCGTTCCCGACACGTGCGGCGACCAGTTAACCAGCTTACACCGTGCCCCAGGATCGTAGCGTCATTCGACAAATTCTGGTGGCACACGTGGCAAGACTAGTTCGAACAGTGCGAGTGCTGTCGATCTGTGAGGTTGAAAGTAATTGGGAATTACCATTTTCTGTTTCTTGTATCTCTTGTCTCTCTTGTCTCAAATAGACCATTCCATTTTCAGCCTCTTCCACTTGCACAGTCAACGAAATCAGCTCCCGATACTTCTTGGTGTAGAACTGCTGGTGATCAAGATCTGTTATTGAAGCCACGACCTGGTTTACATACATCAATGTTTCCCTCAAGATTCCAACTAAAGCACGATCTCGTGCCAATTACACTTCCGTCCTGCAAAATAGATTCGCCATATCAGTCGTATTCGTACGAATATTATCGAATTTCCCGATGACCCCCGACGCTGAGTATGTATGTATCGGCAACCAATCCAACGTGCGGTGAGCTGCCCTATCTATTGGCATACTCTACTCTCGCATGTTGAAGTACTCCATCATCACACATCGTCTACCGTTACTGGGATGACATATCTGGCGCTCCTTTCAGACGTGGGAAATAAAAACCGAATACGTCTTCCTTCTTCGACCTTCTTGCGCTCTCATTTCCGTTTCGGTAACCTCCAACCTAATACCGCACCCAATACCTGAAGCAGCTATTGCATAATCTGAACCCGGCTCCCTTTGAAATTTCGCGAACCGATTATCCTCTACAACATCAGCATCCAAACGAACAGGATCTTCGTTATCCCTAACGGCCTCAGAATATGCAAATAACCGACATCTCCTTACATATTGGTCCGCCTCTGATTGGTAATACAGCATCAGTTCGAGCTGCACATTATCTCACCATATTATCTGTATCGCGTAAACAGTCGGACACGGTATACCGTTTCCGCACCCGCACGATATTTAAACATCACTCCAGATCTACCTTTTGGTACGGGAACCACGCTCCGTATCGAAATACTAGTACAATAAAACGTCTCTAGAATAGTTTCCGCTTCGTATATGGTAAAAGTAGATGGAATAAATTCCCATAAATGCACATACTACGGCAGCCAAATTCTGGAGGGACTTATAAAACATCGCCTTCAAACCCATGGACATCAACACATCAATCAACGGATCCGGTATGGGGGCTATGTTTCCATACCTCTCCGAGGATAGACGAGGTTCACTGCTCCTATTATATTTCTAACCGAACCGGCACGATTGCAGGTAACACATCTCATGAAACATGGCCTGCTCATAAAACGCCTCATCTTCAATAACCTTCAGAATTAGGGCATCAACCTGAAAGTACGAATGACTCGCGTACATCACCAACCAGAGGATTGGACTGTGACGTCACCACAATCGCTCCAATTCCTGCCAATCAGCGGGAACGCATATAATATCTTCGTCTCGTTCAAAAAACGGTCGAATTGAAAACATATCCGTCATGTAAAACACTGACAAGATACCGTTTCCATCACTTTGAAACCGGTACCGCATGTCAGAGTCGCAATCCTCAACCCATCCGTCTCAGTCGTGTATGTCGATGTATACAAGTAAGCACGAACTGGACTATTATTGATGATGACAACCAGCGACAGGTCGTACTAAATCGCCACGGGTATGGGAACAACCGTATGATAGAGTCTGCTTGGTATACAGCTGCGGTTAGTGTATTGTAGCAGGGAAAGAAGATGGAGGAGCAGATAAGGTGGGCCATATGCACATAAGGAGGTTAGGACTGATTCGGACAGGGAGCGCGGTATACGGAATAGTAGCAAGGAGGATAATAACTGAGAAAGAAGACTGCTCGTGCGGGCTGATTGGTAATATCTGCGAGTACCGAACTGGACGAGCGCCAGTCGATAGCGATAACGATATCAACTTTTTGACTTAGTTGATCTGGTGACAACACCCAATCGGTAACAACGTAAACTATTTGTTTATGGTTGTAGAAGTAAAAAAGTGAAATAGTAAATTAAGTGAAAGGGAACGATGTGAATGGTGTCCTTCTATAGGGGAAGAACGCCAAAACTAGAATGTCCAAAACAGTACATTAAAATGGAAGGCAAGGTTAAAGTAGTGCCTTGTGTAATCAAGTGTATTTCACGTGGTGAATGTGTTACTGAATACGATAAACAGAGGTTCAAGAAAATGCGATCTACTCATACTTCAAATACTGTGGTGTCTTTAAATAGACTAGGGGTGAATTAGTGTGCTTTCTGGTACCTATACAGATCTAATGTATTTCCAGTTTAACATTCCCCATATTCTTGCGGAGAACTTCCTGATATTTTACTAACAAAAAGAATTTAATAAGAAATTATAATGCATTCGGCGGTATATGTGCCGATAAGGGTATATCCAGAAGGTTTTGTAATTTTCATAAGGCGGTGTGTATTTCTTTTGGTTTCATATGTGTATGTGAATATATATATATATATATATATTCAAAAGGTTTTTGTTTGTAATATGCATAAGGTGGTGGGTATATCTTGGAGTTGATATATAAGAGAAGTTTTTGTAATATTCATCAATCGGTGTGTATTTGTTGGAGTTGATATATACAGAAAGTTTTATAATATCCCGTAGATTATGTAGTATGCGTAAGATGATGTGGATTTCAGGAGTTCATATATATAAGCGTAAACCAGTGTTGTTTTGTGTCGAAGTGTCATGATTTGTTTGTATTCAGTAGTACCAGAAGTTTTAAAGTATGTTTTTATGAAGTGCAGGTTCATATTATTACATTTCAAGAAGGAGTCATTATATTAGAAGAATGAGGGCAAGGTTTGTTTTCTACTTGATAGTCGAATAGGGGTTTCCGATGTGGGTCCAGTTATACCATTGTAATTAATCACTCCATATAAAAGTGTGTGTATTTAAATGTTTACCCTTTACCCTGTGAGCAGAGAAGTTGATATGTAGTTAGTTATATGTTGAGTTAGATGTGCAAAAAGAAAAGAAAAGGTGTCAGAAGTTAGTGTCACTATGGTGCAGGGCCGGAATCGTGTCGGACAATCCATTGGACAGTGTGAGGCTCGTGGATGCCGATTTGTAGAATAATTATTAAGGAGGCCTGTGTCATTGGTTTTGTGAGACTATCCGCGATGTTGTATTCTGATCTTACTAAACAAATGTTTGAAATGTCACGAACTTTGAATTCCTAGAGGGCTGCAGATACGTCTAACATTAACTTTTTTCAGAGGTTCTGGATCCCTTGGCGATATCGTCGAATAGTCCCATATTGTCTGTAAACAGATGCAGTTTAATATCCATTTGTGGTAAATGGCTTACTTTGGTACGAAATGTATAAGATGTATCAAATAAATCGCTGAATGCGATGACCTCAGCGTCCATCGCAGAAGGGCACAGACATTTTTACTTATAGGACCTAAAAATAAGAGGAATTACTTTTGCGTTTGCGTCTGTCAGAAGAACGATGTAACCTTGTTGGGATGATAGATCCAACTTGTTACCAAAACCTGCATCAGAATACCAAATTAGTCGTACAGATTGTATATCCAAATGTTGAAAGGTGATTGATATATCGTGCCTTCTTGCGTATGTGGTTGCTTTGTTGATTTATACGATGAAGGTGGCTGGTGTTTTCTTGTATGAAGATTCCAAAATTTTTAAGATTGAAGAGATATGATAGAGGCAGTCCGGACGTGTATGAGAAATCCACGCGAACTGCATTCTCATCGATTGGAATTGCGTAAATGTAGCCGTGTTGTAGAAGTGTTCTAACTTTTTAAGTAGTGCTTATGTGATTTAATGTCGTTTGAATCGTCGTCATAGTTCAGTCGAAAATCAGAGAACTCGCATGGTGGTGTTGACATTTTCTTCATGTCGGAGCGCTTTTCTGTGTTTGATGATAGAATTTTAATGTTAATGTCGCCCGCTCTTAATAAATCGTCAACGTACGTACATGACATGCTTCATGTGGTTTCGAGATGCGTCGTGAATAGTGAAAAGACTGGTCTGAACGAGGTTGAAGCATTTTGAGTTCGAGAATGTGGTGTTGTTGCAAAGTTTGGTGCCAAAAATTCCCATACTCAGACCGTCCGTAGAGAGGCTAAAGGATTTGTAGAAATTGGCCAACGTCCAATTCTAATTCCGGTACCGTAGATGGGAGGAAGAGATCCGTGCTAAAGGAATGAATAACTGGGTGTAGGCTTGTGTGAAGTCTGAAGTAAAGACGTCTAATCCAAAAAGTGGATGAAAGAACCAAAAGATAAAGTATTGATTGGGGTTGAAAACTATGGGAAGAATGCACCATGGAGTCTTTTAACTTATCACAGGGTCCGCACACTACTAAATGACCCTTGTGAAAGATTGTTCCATCGATAGAAGAATTTATTACGAGAACAAACCTACCGAGAATCACGATTGCGCTTGGAGGGGTGTCCTCCTTCAGCACAATTTTGAATGTTCCTCTCTTTATAAGGTTGCGTATCTCTTCTCCCGTATCTTCCATCATTTGGGGGAAACACTACTAGGATCATTTTGTGGTATGATCTCCGATAGGAATATGGAATATATCATCCGAGGATGTCGAGGGAAAATCGATCTAGTGGGTCGTGTGACGCAGAAGATAGAAGAAGGGATACGATTGGATGATGGTGAAGATTTAATGGCGATGGAGAGAATAAGAAAGCAAGGAGTCAGGTTAGAAAGAGCCAAAGAATTAATTTCGAGAGGAACGGAAGACATCAGGAGGTGTATGCGAAGAAGAGCCTGCGAGCGGCAGGAATTAGGAGGAACACGAGGAGGTAATGACCACGAGAGGAAGACGAGGCGACATGGAGAGGGAAGAATATGGGATGATTATGATGACGATAGGAGGCATTCGAGGAGTAGTGACTGCGAGAGACAGAGGAGAAGGCATGAAGTACAAGAGAAGTACAAGAGGAGGATGAGACGATAATAAATAGGTAGACACGAAAAAGCGCCTGCAAGTGGCAGACATCAAGAGGAATACGAGGAGGTGAATACTGGAGAGAAAGAACAAGGCGGCATGGGGATGAAATCATATAAGAGGGGATGATGAAGACTGCGAGAGGAAAAACGAGGCGGCATCAGGAGGAAAGTATAGAGGAGGCAATGAGGAAATAATCACACTGCGCGTTAGGCGAGTGTAGACAAAAGGGCCCAGATGAGAAAAGAAAACCGGGTAAAAGGAAGAACCAAATCGTTACAAGACTACAGTACGCAACCTAGTACTGACAAGTGTAATATGGCCAATCAGCATTACAAGCTTACAGAAAAAATCTCAGTAAGGAAACTGTAATGTTGAAGTCACCATTACAACGCTACTGTACGGAGTGAGAACTAACAAGTGTAACGAAAGATCATTAAATTAGAGAATGATACAGTAGTATTTCACGTGTTCAAATAATTAGGATCTAATCCATTCTTCGGAATATACTGGAACAAGATACTATTAAACGTGTGCAAATTCCAATAATTAGAATCAAATATATTCCATTATATAAGTTGAAAACGACGGAAAGGGAAGAACAAAGAATAAAAGATAGACATTATCAAGAGATCAAACTTAGCATAAGCTCTCAACTTTATCATCATACGGTGAGCTTATCAACGTTAGGAGAGATCCAAACGGCCACGCCTAGGTTGGAGAATACCCTGCGCAACGAAAAAAGATGAAGAACTCCACGCTATCGATGCGTGTTTGGTTGCCTATCAACTTCGAATCGGAGTTGACGAGGATACTTAACGTATCTTCGACCGAATTCCGTAAAGGCAATCGACGTTGTCAAGACTAAGGTCAAAACATACTGCACTTATAAGAATGCGAGGATAATACACAGAGCAATAATAAAGGACCCAGTACATCGTCGTAGGGATCGACCAGACATATGAAGTAACCAGGATATCGGCAAATTATAGAGAGGAGAAAGGGGTTGTAAAGCTGAGCAGAGCAGATCGTAGTTGTGAGAAGAGAGTGTTGCTGAGAGTACTTGGTGACAAATAATGTTTCAGCTGCGATATGTTGTAAAGACGGGTTTGGTGGTTGGGAATGTCGTAAATAAAAACCAATTTCGAAGTGGGATCAGAAATGGATATTTTTAAAGGTCCTAAGTACTCGCCATTCTTCGTCGTGTGTCATTTCCCACGCCTAACGCGTACTTCGTCTCCAGGTTCATATGAGGAATCGGTGGCCTTAGGAAGGATGTGCTTGAGTACCCGTTGGATTCTCATTGTATCGAGATGAAGACGCATTTATTCTCTTATTAAAACGGTGATTGTACCTCTTTCATCTGTATTCATCCGTCTACCAAAGTCCTTAGGCATTTCAATTCTAGGATACTATCCAAAAATTAGAGCAGAGGGTACAAGTCCATGTGGGCCTGCCGTGTCGTTCAACACTTTCATCTACAAAGAGAGAACAAGTTGGAAGTCCGCAAGAGGGTTTGTGATCATTATCTTTCCAACTGTAGATCTGATCGGTTCGTGGTATCTCTAACAAATCGATAAAATGTTGTGGGCCTCTAGGCCTGTCTTCTCGACTTTTATTCCATCTTGTCCTGGAAATCGTATAAAGGAATTCTCAGAGCTGTATACTTGATCTAAAATTATTCTGTTCGGTACGTCTGTATCTTTAATTATCGAATAGTACCGAAAAGACCCGAAAATAAAGTTACATTTTAGCCTTTTTTCGGGACTGTTTTCGGATACAATGTCGATTTTTTTGATTTCTTGGAACATTTTATGAATTACTACACTAATACAGAAGTATTATGGTATGATATAAAACGACTAAAAAGAGCACTAAATGTTACCGTATTTTGGTTTTCTGGTTTTTTGATTGATATCGAAATGTTTCTTATTTTTGTCCCAAAACATTTCGGTATTTCGAGCCTCATGTTTCGAAATCACCCGAAGTTTATTTGGAAAACTGCAGAAACATTCAAATCAGGACTCAGAATTTTATGGGCGATACAATTTATCGACAATCTCGCCTTCAAGTGGATTGGTATTATGGTTATTAAGATTATGACATCGATTTTATTATCAACAGTTTGTTGGATAGTACGTTGAGCAATATATTGTAAAACTTTATCCATTTTAACTTCAACTTTACATGATATTATAAACAATATTAAGGTTGTATTAACGCAACTTATATTTTCAAAATTCACATCTTCAAAACGCACACTTGATATTAAATCATATATTATTCTAGTTCTCCATTTTTCAATAAATTACCAGAATACACATCTTTCAAAATCATATTTTTCATTATTATATAATATTTCATATTCATCTTTAAATCTTTCAAGAATTAATGCTATACTTCTCACAAAAACATTTGAATCTGTTGGCGTGTTATTTCGCACGCTTAAAAACACAGGAAAAGCAGGAAATAGAAAACGGTCTAAGGTGACCTGTGTTGTTTTTCTTCTTCTCTCTCGCTTCCCACTCCTCCGTTTTACATGTTTTGAAATGTAAAACTGTCGGGTGGAAGCTGCATAAAATCATCTCTAAAAGTCCTATTGGTACACCCCGGGCAATGAGAAAAGGAAAAAATAATATCTCCCAAAAATGTACACCACACAACTCCCTGCTGACACTGGACCACGGGGCCCAGGACAAATTCTATAAATTACCAGAAAATTATTTGCGCATCTCACGAAATTGATTTTTGTCGCATTTTGGATCTCGGCTCCTCACTTACCATTCTAACCGGCATATTTCGACTTCCAAAGTCAAAACCAAAACCAAACTACAATCTGCGCCACGATAAGCCACACCCCATAACCTGCGCAACGGTAAGCCACAACCCCGGTCTTCGACGTCGCCTTGTAGTGAATATTTGGTGAGCTTCTTCTGAGTCCCGGTTTCAGTCCGGCAGTCTCAGGGTCCCTTATCATGGCGAGAACTAAGTAAACTGCTCGGAGATCGAAGGGTGAGAGGGCTCCACGCAAAGAAACAAGAAAAAGAAAGAAAGAAATGAAGTTAAACAATAAACTGAATGCAGAAACGCAGTATGCAACATTTGACTCAAAAGGTTATTAACTATCCAAAGGATGGCGCAGCACGTATGGAAGGAGACGATGAGCATGAATGGCGTTTCTCGTGTAGCGGCCATGGGGTGGTGATAATTCATAGCGTGGGTGCCTCGTACGCACGACGCGACATGGTCCATCATATTGAGACTTAAGAGCCGAGAAATTAACGGTCTTATTCAACGCTGATCCATAAGAAACTAAAACGAGATCACCAGGTTTGTAGAGGTGAGAATCTTCTTGCAAGGTGATTAGAAGAGAGGATTGTGCGGCCATCTGACTATCAATTCTCTTTGCTCTAACACAAAAGAGTGCCATCATCTCATAATCGCGACTTTCTCCAGCACGAACACCTATATGAGAAACTTCTGCAGGGGTCATACGAGGCTTTACTTCGTAAATTAGTTCAAATGGGGAGGTACCACTTCCTAAAGGCCGTCGGTGGTAACCGAAGAGAACACCAGGAAGCGCTTCTTCCCAATCTCTACCGTCCCCAATAACCATTTTCTTGATACTTCTCTTGTTGGTCCCACCCATCCTCTCTGAGCGACCATTTGACATTGGCGCGTACGCGAGGACGGTTTTTCAGTTGGTTCCCCATTTATCCATGACATCTATGATAGCATGAGCCGTGAAGCACGTTGAATTGTTGCTTACAATTGTAGATGGAGTACCAAAGGGACGAAGAATTTCTTCTCTTAGGAATGATATGACCACGTCTACTGTGGTAGTCTTGGTCGCTCTTGGTATCGGCCAACCCGTCAAATGTTCCACGCATACAAGTATGTGGCGATTACCTGTTCTAGAAGGTGGTAGTGTACCGGAAATGTCGATCGAGAAGATATAGAATAGGCATATCAAAGGTAGTAAATTAGTAGTACGGTACGGTGACAGGGGCTTTGCATGCTGGCAATCTTCACAGATATGTACGAAGGGGGCGATTTCTCCATGTACTCCTGGCCACCAGAATAGAGCCAAGATGAACTTCCGGGTCGTCTATACGTCCCAATGACCAATATTATCCTGAAATGCTTTCAGCATACCAGGTCTAGTTGTCTGGGTTGCTACCAGGCGGGGACCAGATTTAGTGCGACGGAACAGCTTGCCGTCCCAAAACATGAACTTCTTTCCTGCACGTCGGATAGTTTCACGCTCCTCTAAATTGTACTCATCTATAGAACGACCAGATAAATGGATGAAGACACCGACAAGTCTTGAATCGATATGTACGGGAGGTGTACCAACTTAGACTGAACAAACAAGGTCACCTTCATAATTGCCGTCAGCTGGAGGTGGAACTTGACTGCACCAGAACAAGTAGTCTACTGTTCCATTATCGCTTCCAGCACGATATTCTATATTGAAATCGTACTCAGCCAGAAATTCTAGCCAACCGGAAATAAGTCCAGGAACATCCATCTTGGCGAACGCATAACGCAACGCTTCATGATCTGTGATGAGAATGAACAGTATAGATGAAAGTAGATAAAGTCTAAACTTCTTGATGCCGAATATGGCCGCCAGAGCTTCTCTCTCGCATGTGCTCTAGTCGCGCTCACCAGTGTTCATAGTTAGACTAGCAAACTCAATAGGGTGAACACGGCAATCCTCCTTCTTTTCTAACAAAACAGCCCCAACTGCAATAGAATATGCGTCAGTCTCGACAATGAACCTCTGTTCGGTGTCGGGGAACGAAAGGACCGGGAATGAGGTGAGCGCCACGTTAATCTTTTCAAAGGAGACGTTCATCTCGGGGTTCCATTCAATGAGGC
>JAULBU010062479.1:0-11399 GCA_032358235.1 Odonthalia washingtoniensis | reverse complement strand
GCTTTACCTCAAGCGCGCGAGAATGTGATGCCATATTTTGTATTGGTGCGCTTTTCCTCTGTTTTCGGCCGCACCTCGTCGGAAAAGGACGGCGGAAATTAAACAATCCCTAAACATGTATTTACAGGTAATCATAACAACATCATCATGACACCACCATGAATCAGTGCAGGTCATGCAGGAATGGAAACATTTTTTTATATACAGCAATGTACAGCTGTTCATGTTCTGAACTGTTCGTGTTTTTCCCATCTCAACTCGCCTTCCCCAGAACAAGTTACCCGTCACAGTTCCGCAAAAAAACTTTAATCAGTGTTTTGTACTGTACGCTCCGCGGCAAATTTTAATTGGCTCAGAGAAATTTCATTTTCACCTCTCTCTCTCTCTGCCGTTTCTAAATAATTTCCGTTTCCAAATTTTCAAATTTAAAGGTTCAAAATTTTTCGAATTCGAAAACTTTTGAACCTACAAATCTTAACACTCAGAACGGCTATGTTAACATAGCCGTTTTGAGTGTTAACCTGGCTCACAGTAACATAATTTCAAGTGATGAAGATGGGTCCGACAATTTAAATGATGACAACGAACTCAGAGATTGGCATAACCGCCTTGGACATTTATCCAAAAGCGGTATTTTCCATCTCGCGAGGCTCGGGAAGATAAAAATTAAGAAGGCCAAATTACATAAGAAATTGAACTGCATATATTGCCTATTGTCACAAGGGCAAGTCACACATGAAAGGTTATAAAAAACGAGGAAAGGCAGCAAAATTGAGGACGACACACCCCTGTGAGTTGATTTAATCTGATACCTGTGGGCCGTTCTCAATTCCTGATCATAATGGCGATCTTTATTTCCAGACGTATATTGACGATTTTTCCCGCTTTACAGCTACATTCCTGAGGAAGGCGTAGACGGAATCTCTGTCAAATATAGAAAGGTACGTACACTGTACGTCCATTGGCAATGGATGTATGCACGTGAGTATGATGTCGAGGCACTAAGAACAAACCAGGGAACAGAGTATTCATCTAGTACTATTGCCAAATCCTTACGTGTCAACGGAATAACTCATGCATTATCAGGACGCTCAGCACATGTCCAGCTACATGTGGATGAGCGAATAGAACTCTGACCGAGATGGCCAGAACCATGTTGTTCCATGAAAACTTACCCAAGTCTTGGTGGGGATTTTGCAATTAAATATGCAGCCACCATCCGCAACAAATGTACAACTTCTACTTTTAATAATCTAGAAACTCCTTTCGAGCGTTTCTTTAATAGGAGTGGGGATCTGCGGGTCTTTAAGCCGTTCGGCTGTACTGCTTTGGTATATGTTCCACTGCAGAACCGAACTAAGCTAGATGACACCGAAGAAAAAGGTATACTAGTGGGGATTTATGAAGGAACATTGTGCTATCAAGTCTACTGTCCGGGGAAGAAAGGTATAATATTAACTCGCGATGTGACGTTTATGATGAAACCTGAAGATCATTTGACAATAGAGGGAAATGATTCGTTCAGGGACCTCGATAAAATAGATTCGACGAATGAGATGTTTACACGTGGCCGAGGAAGACCACGAAAATCAAAAATTGGTGATAAAGTCATACAGGCAAGTGAATTAATTACCTGGGAAGAAACCAACAACTGATACTGACAGCATAATAGGAGAACAATCTATATACGAAAAGGATACCGAGCCTAAAAGACGAGGTAAACCTATAGGTTCGAAAAACAAATCGAAGACTCCTAAGGAAAAGACTGCAAAAGTTGGTTCAGGTGGTTTGGTGGGCATGACACATGCTCAAATTCCGGAGAAAGGTAGTACACAGAAAGTAGTAAACCAGACTCCAAGTTAGAAAAAAACATACCTGCCGGAAGCAGTTCAAAGGTGAAGAAGAACACCACACCAAAACTACAAGGTGGAACCACAGAAATCGGACAGGCAAGTATGAGTTAAAGCTCAACAATTGAGCAGGAGACAAATAAAAAGGGTAAGGAAGTTACTCCTCAGAAGTAGGACGTAACTTCAATAATGAAACGGTGATGATGGCGGGGGATATGTAACATGATGGTGACATACCGCAGACATACAAAGAAGCGATGGCCGACCAGGACAGGAGAAGTCACTGGAAAAAGGCATGTGAGACAGAGATGGAGCGTATGAAAAAGCTAAATGTCTACAAACTGATACGGACTCCTGAAAACAGAAAACATATCGCGACGTGATGGGTTTTTTGTAAAAAAAGGGATCAGAATGGTAAAGTGATTAGGCGTAAGGCGAGATGGGTTGTCAAAGGTTTCATGCAGGCGCATGGGATTGATTATGATCTGACCCATTCGCCTGTATCTAACATGACGACACTTCACGTATTGTTATCACTCGCGTCTCAATTGAATCTCCGCATTCTTGAATGCCATTCTGGAAGACGCAATATATGTACTACCACCACCAGGGTATGAACACTTGGTGCCGGCTGGGAAGTCCATGAGACTGCTTAAGGCAGTTTATGGCCGAGACATTTATCGCTTCCGCTGCTGTCTATTTTTGCTGGCGTTTCAGCCATTTCGTTTTGATATGACAAACTACAGTTTCGGTGAGATGACGGAAATGATATTTTTCCGTGGGATTTGTGCAATCCCAATCTGAAAATACCATTTTTCATCATTTTCCAACCCCACCTGCATGTCAGGCACATGACATTACACGTGCTAAATTTTTGAATTTTTGTAATTATTGCCATTTCAGAATGTTTCAGGACAATATGGAGTTTTACAAATCTGTCAATCATTATGAAAACTACACTTTTTTCGGATTTCATTTACTTATAGAGACCGCGGTTTCCTACATTTTTCATTACTTTTATGACGAAAAACTGTTGGCTTCATTTTCTCCTCCCCTGGCTCATAAGCTGGTACACAGCTCGCCGGTTCTAAAGGGTTAATGGGTGCATTCAGGAATAAAATAAATGTACAAATTTACAAATTGTAATTTTTATTTGTCTACAGAGTTTTTAATTTCTGTAGAATGACCATATTAGAATATGGTGATGTGACAATATCTATGATCGGAAGGAATCTGATGCTTAGATTCCTTCTATCATTGAGCAGTTTTATATGCATGAAAGTGTTAGGGGGAAGGGGAACGTGTAACGTGGCACATGTTGGTGTGTGTGTCACGTGTAGTGAGGAGAGAATGTCCCATAACAAAGGAAAGTTTTTGAGTAAGAAATGGGAGGTGTAAAGGTAGAAATGAGAGCGTGTTTGAGCCAATGGCAGCATGGGAATATTAGTTCATCGAGCAGAATTGAAAGAGAGAGAATGTCTCACACACCTTCGTGCTCGGCGTGGTGGGGCGATGATGGTGATTGTGTAATTTCTGGTGGCATGGGTGTGGTGCGGATAGCAGTGGTGATTGTGTGGGCTTGAAAGGCTTGAGCGAGATGCAGGTGGCGGTGGGGTAAGAGAGGCTTGGTAAGGATGTCAGCGAGGTTACCAGCAGATGAGACGTGATGGATGATGATGGTTTTGGCTTGGAGATGGTGATGTAAGTGATGATGTTTAATGTCGATGTGTTTGAGTTTTTTAGTTTTCTCGGTGTGGGATGCGATGGCAATGATGCTGTTGTTGTCAATGTGGAAGCGTGTGGGAGGGATTTGCGAGGATTGGAATTCGGATAATAGACGCCTGAGCCATAGGATGTCTTGAAGGCCTTGAGAAGCAGCCACATATTCAGCCTCAAACGTGCTGACGGCTACTGTACTTTGTTTTCTCGAAAACCAATTAATTGGTTATCCGAATGAACTGACGACTACTGCTGATGTTTATTTTCAATCAGAGGATTCAGCGAAATCAGAATCTGTGTAGAATTGGAGGGGTTCTCATGAACAGGTTCTGTAGGTAAGGCCGGCGTGCATCGTTCCACTGAGATATCGCGCGAGATGTTTGAGGAGTATGAAGTGGGCTGTGGTAGGTTTGGAGCTGAATCTGGAAAGTTTGCCTGTTGCAAAGGAGATGTAGATGCGGGTGCCATCAGCTAAGTATCTGATGTCACCCAGACAGCTAATGTATATTTGTTGATCATTTGCGGATAGGGGTGGTTTTTCAGATTGCTCATCGAAGTTCGCCTATCTTTGTGGGGAAGCGGCGTTTTACGATGATTGCAGTTGGTGATGTTCAATTTTTCAATGACTTTTGCGGTGAGGTGTGGCTGAAATAGTGTGATGTTGTCGTGGTTGTCATAGGTGATTGACCATCCTAGGAATTTTGTGGGTTTGTCAAGGTGTTTGATACTGTATTTCTTTGGAGATGATGGTGGAATGCGGAGATGTCTGATTGGGATGGAGCGGTGATGAGAAAGCCGTCGATGATGATTGAGATGATGATGGATCCATTTGCGGTGTGCTTGTAATAGATGCATGGGTCGGCTTCAGATTGCCTGTAGTTGGCGGAGGAGAGGTGATGGTGGAGGTCTGTTAGATAGATGTTACCCGCTGGCTTGGATCCGTAAAGATTCATCGTAAGAATACCATAAGGACAATTAGGGACGGCGTAAGTGCTGTCGGAGAGTGGCAATTGGTGGACGTAGACAGTGTGGTGAGAGTCGTAAGGTTCATGCATGAAATCTGAAGAGATGTCGAAGTGTGAGATTGGTTGGTGGTTGTGATTGGCATATGTGAAGATGAATCGTGATGAGGATTTCTCAGCGGTATGTGCTGTAATGTTCTCGGGATCGTGGTGCACCTTTGGTTTCATCATGTCACCACGGATGGTGCAGCGGGATTTGCGTGATATATCGTTTTCGTTGATTTTATAACGATATTTCATTGTTAGGCGAATGGGTTGTTTTGACTTGATGTCGGCCGGGGTGTCATCGGAATGGATCCATTTGATGAAGTTTTTAGCGTTAAGCTGCCGAATTTCATTTTCGTGGGCGGTGGACCAGGGTTGGGAATTGGGGTATTTGTAACTCTCAGTACTGCAGAGGCAGAATACGTTGCAGCAGACTCTGCCGCACGTATGATAATTTGGTTGAGGAATTTACTGGATAGTTTAGGGTGAAATCAGTGGGGCCAACAACGATGGTTGAATATAACGCAGCATGTTTAGTGCTAGCGAGGAGAGAAGGTAAGTTTTTACAGTCGAAGCACATTGGTATCAGATACCATTCTCTGCAAGAAAAATTGAAGAAGGCGAGATGGTGTTAAAATATATTCAAACTGACAGTCAGATCGCGGACATATTAACATCGCCACTTCCAGTTGGGAATTTCTCTGTTCTAAAGAAGTATTTGGCCT
Organism: Odonthalia washingtoniensis; assembly: GCA_032358235.1. Taxonomy (NCBI): domain Eukaryota; phylum Rhodophyta; class Florideophyceae; order Ceramiales; family Rhodomelaceae; genus Odonthalia; species Odonthalia washingtoniensis. The sequence continues at coordinate 6,098 of JAULBU010062479.1, read as the reverse complement.
CCGACAGAGAGGAAGATGACTCGTATCATACGAGTAACCACGCAAATGTATAATTATCATCAGAATGACTCTGAATCATTTCATTATGATAAAGTTACATTGGTAAATGATACTATGTTAATCATTGTAAATTGATGAAGTTACATTGGTAAATGAGTCTATGTTAATCATTGTGAAGCGTGGGAAGATACATCATTAGAAGTATGTGATGCTAATCATTGCGAAGCGTGTGAAGATAAACCATTAGAAGAATGTGATGCTAATAATTGCGGAGCTTGTGAAGTTACATCATGAGGATGATGCTATGTTGTTTTTGTTGTTTTTTAAGATAACTATCGATGAGTAGGAGAGTTGGAGAATGACAACAGGTCATTCTTGACAGGTGTAGGTTAATATCACAATGCAGTGTATGAGCCACTGAGGTCAGAAAAATACTTACAGTTACAATACAGTACATACAGGATGTACAGTGAGTGTGTCAATTGAGGCCCCACGGAGCGGCATATTAAAAACACTACGCACGTATATTACCGCCGGCCGCTTTTCTTCATCGAATTATTTTGTCTGTATAATAGATGAGAAAAGACAAAACCCCAGAGTTTGGTTTTTTACTCAGTTACTCAACTTAGGAAAATCATCAAAAGGCAGCAAGACTTGACCCACTATTAAAAAAACGAAGTTTTAATAGACACGCGATCCTACGAGTCTGTGCCCAACAGATATTGTGATAAATTTCCTAGTAAGTTTTTGATTTCATTTTCGTGTTTTAACTGAAACACATTACTGATTTTACTGTCACCCTAATGAGGAGGACTCTGTCACAGAGTACTCCGCCGCACCACGGTGGTGCCTGGAGTCAAAAAAATGTAGTTGGTTGTAAGTCGCCACACACAACTGTTGCTTTCCGATACAGTACATAATAATAATAAAAATAATGGGACGGCATGGTTATTGGAAATTTTAAAAATTAAATTATTTTTTCGTGTACACGTTTATTTAAATTTCATCAAAATGTACCCCCCACCCAATTTAATTGTCGTTTAAAAAATTGTTGTTCTTTTTTTGGATCAAGGTTTAGAGTGAGATCAACTTCTTCCTTCAACCTCAGAAAGATTATAGCTATGGATTCCATCAACAGTTCAGTGATGCTGTTACTACGGTCACTGCTACACCTGGTGGTGCAAATAGTGATGGTGGTGGTGATGGTAATGGTTCTGGCGGTGATTAACATTAACCTCGTTATCAATCTCAACAGTATGGACGTGGCGCTCCTCTAGGACCAATGCATTAACCTACTGCTGCTGTACAACATAGTTATCGCCCTTACAAATATACGTGAGTCAATTCAATTCAATTTCCCGTTTTGCTTTGCACAAGTCACTTCTCTCCACCAGCCATTCCCATTCAATTCCAATTTCTCTCCTCTTTTCTAAAAATGGAACGCGTAAAAGCGAATCAATTTCATCTCGATCTTCATCTTTTCTCTTCTTCATCTACTATTCTTCATCTTCCCTTCTTCCAATTTCTCTGTTTTCTCTTCCATACATTCCCGCATACATGTGTCTGTTTTATGTTTTTGTTTGTTTATATATATATATATTCTTTATTTGTTTTATCCTCTTCAAAATGTCACCTCCTTCCCTCTGTTCTACCATGTCCTACCTTCCTTACAAAGCTTGGAAGGCTCGGGAAAGTATTTCTGGATTTAATTGTCCACAAATAAATAATGTTTTGCATAATTTTAAACAATGTTATGACTATGACATTTTATTCAGATTTTCTTTCAAGAAAAAGACAACTTTTACTCATTTCATCAAACGTCTATGACCTTCTCCGGAAAGTATTTATGGATTTTATTGTTTACATGTAGATAATGTTTTGCATAATTTTAAACAATATTATGACAATGACATTTTGTTCACAAAATTTGTGAATAAAATGTGAGAAAGAATTTAATTCTTTCAAAAAAAATACCATCTTTACCCCTTTCATCAAAAGTATATGACCTTTCCCGGAAAGTATTTATGGATTTAGTTGTTCACAGATAGATAATGTTTTGCAAAATTTAAAAAAATATTATGACAACAACATTTTTTCATAGATTCTTTCTTTCAAAAAAGACAACCTTTCCCCCTTTCATCAAAAGTCTATGGCCTTTTCCGCATTTAAATCTTCTCTTTTCCTCACGACGGTACGCCATGTGCTCTTCCCTCCTCCTCGTTCTGCTATTATAAAAAATGTAAAGTAAAGTTAGACATCGTTTTTCAAATTGAGAGGAGGAAATCAATCCGTGTCAATAAAATGAGAAGAAACTTACCTGAATGATAACTGAATGCATTGTTTCTTGGGTCTTCAAGTGGGACGCTATAAACAAAAAAAGTAGCTTTTAGTACGCAAAATACGTTGATATCAACGATAAAAAGGGAGGAAATATTATAAACTTGTCTGGTCATACACCTACCTGACCACGATTCTCATCAATCTGCCGTCCATCAATGACAGCTAATGAAACTCTGACCATATGATCCAAGTATCTTCTCCAGAATCTCCCTTTTCAGATTATTATTACATCTCCTCTTCGTAGTAAAACGATTTTAGGCTCATCAACATCTAAACCTGCATTTCGAAACTGTTGCATTACTTGCGTCGAATGTTTCTACAACATTAAAGTCAGTCTTGAATGTCACAGTGGGAGTAATATGGAGTGGATGAGAGATGAATAGGCAGGAAATACATACTAACTAAATTTGATATATGATGTTGAAGTTGGGCATGTGTTATCAAGAAAGAACCAACACAAAAAAATCATCTTTAACTGTCAGTGACAAAAAAATCAAAAATACAAACCAGAAAAACTTTGAATTGATTGGCGATGGTCTCCGCCACGGATAAAATTCTGAAGGAAAACAATACTATTTTGAATAATATCAAAAGTTTCTGAAATCGTTTCGGGGACGGTCGAAAATTAAAAAAAATTGACAAATATAAATTTTCATTCATGAAAATTGGCCAGCATTATGTTGACCTAACAAATACCAATTGCGCCATTTTGAAGGAAAAATTTTTTTATTGAAAAAACTTTTTTTGGTGGACCAATAAAATTTTGGGCCTTATTGAATTCACTAGTTACAGACAGAGACCATATGTAATGCATTGCGCTTCCAGAAGGGAAGGAAGGAACACGGCACTAAGGGTGTTCGGAGTCCTCGTTCCACAGTAGCTCGTGTGGGCAGTGCACTCCACCAAAAAAGGGGAGGTAGGATGATGCTGGGTAAGTAGGTGGCTGTCATCCCGGTGGGTGAAGGTGCTGGTGTAGTTGAAAGACGACGTTAGTCGGATGGTCGTAAGATGCGCATCGAAACGGATAGAACGATGGTCCAAGACCTATTCCGCGAAGACGGAGGCGGTTGGAGCGGTTACCAGAGTTGGCGCGGCTAACGGTTGTCGGTTCGTATTCATGCTTGTAAGGAGGAGGAGCGAACTAACGCTGGCGCAGCGGACGTTCTACCAGAGCCGAAGGACCTTTGTCGATAGCGAAGAATGCAAGTTCGATGGTAGATGAAGTCTCAGAACGCTTGTGTTTATTATCATTAAGGGACTTCAGGGCGCAGAACCCCTTAAGTAGACTTTACCCGTCGCCTGATGGCGAAAGGATGAACGTACAGTACATCAAGTACAGTAAGGTGCTGTACTGGGTGTACATCTGTCCGGAAAACACGTGGCCGATGGTTCAAACGCTCGTATTAGGCTAAATGCAGAAAACGTGACAAACGTGACAGAAAACTTGGCGGGCGTGACAAAAGTGTGACAACTTAGAATTGAGCTCAGCGTCACTTGGCTAACCGCCAATTGCACCACAGTAGTATTTGATGAGGAGGTTTCGACCGTCCAAATATAACATGACATTTGTTCTAAATTTCCAATCTTGAAAACGGAGTCCATTTCAGAAAACTGCTATACTGATGCAGATATAAGTAGTAATGAAAACCAACCACAAGAAGTAGAATCAAACATGAACGCATTAGAAAAAGAGACTGAAGAAGAGATACCACATCAAGAGAATCCGCAGACCAATACTCCACAGACAGATACTCATGCTATCAGACGTTCCCCTCGTGTTCAGAGCAGCTATGGCTTTAATCTCAACAGCACTGGCCGATTATCCCCGATCATTCTTCCAGGCAATGTCTGGATCTGATTCATCCATTTGGAAGGATGCCATGAATTTTGAATACGAATCGTTGATGAAAAACCATACCTGGACTCTTGTACCTCGTCCTAATGCTGTAAATGTAGTGTCTTGTAAATGGATATATATATAGTCAAAGAAGAACAAAGCTGGACGGAAACCTCGGAATACGTCACAAGGCACGTCATGTCGCCCGAGGTTTCTCGCAAGCAGAAGGCTTGGATTACTATAAGACTTTCGCACCGGTTGTGAAGTTCACATCCATACGGATTCTGTTGGCACTAGTATCTGTTTTCGATCTCTACCTTCACCAGATGCATGTAGTAACATCTTTCTTAAATGGTGAGTTAAATGAAGAAGTGTATATGGAACAGCCTCAAGGTTTCAAAGAAGGTAACCCGTCACGTATAGTATGTCTGTTGAAGAAGGTACTGTACAGTCTAAAGCAAGCCCCAAGGAAATGGTATGCCGCCATTGATAATTTTTCTGTCAGAATCTTGGAATGCAAAGGAACTGGGCAGATGACTGCATGTATGTACGCCTTGACGGGAGAAAACTGTTGTTGATTGCGTTATATGTTGATTATCTTCTTTATTTAGTGCAGTGACATGGACACTTTGCAAAGAACTAAGAAAGAACTGTCAAATAAATTTTGCATGAAGGATCTTGGAGAGTCACATGTCATCCTTGGCATGGACATTGTTCGAAACCGACCGGATGGTACTCTCACGCCATTTCAGTCAAGGTGTTCGGAAAAGGTAATCAACCGATTTGGTATGGGTTCCGCAAAAGGATCTCTCAGACCGATGGATGCAGTTGTTGACTTGACCATATGAGATGAGCCATGTTGTGAGCCTTATCTAAAATCCATTGGGTCATTAATGTATTTGATGGTTGGGACCCGCCCAGACATCGCATTTCCAATTGTAAAATTGTCCAAACATGTTGAAAATGTTTCATTGGAGTGCTGTGAACCGTTTGTTACGCTATGTAATTCACACCAAGAAGTTGGGTATAGACTATGGTGGTACACATTAATCACTTACTCCAAGTGTTTATGTTGATGCATATTTGGCAGGTGATCAAGAGTCAAGGAAGTAAATGAGTGTATGTATTGTGATAATGGGAGGTGCGATATTGTCTCGGTATGCAAGACAGCAAGAAGTTGATGCATTATCACCAACTGAGTCAGAGTACATATGCTTGTGCGCCGGTGTGAAAGAAATCGTATGGATACGTCGTCTCGTATGTTGTATTGGAAACGTTCCTTTGATAAATGAGCCAACTGTTATGCATTATGCACACGGACAATCAAGGAAGTATGAAGCTTGCAATTAATGCTTCAGTGAACTGTCGAACAAAGCATATTGATGTGAGATTTCACTTCATTCGGCAAGCTGTGGGGAAAAGTATTGTTTGTTTGAAGTGCTGCCCAACGGAAGAAATGATATGTGACATGATGACGAAAGCGCTTGGACGGATACATTGGGAAATGTTTGTGAAGGTTTGCGGTCTTCAGGTTTGTGAATGATCGTTGACAAAAAGAAAATAAGTATGTGAGCGGACGATGTCAAAACATTTGAGTGTAGGGGGTGTTGAAATGACAATGTGTTTGCCTGCCCGCAGAAAAATCGAGGTACTTACAGTGTAAGTATTGCTTACAATACTATAATCAATGCTTACACCTACCCTCGATCTTTCGGACTGGATTGAATTTTGACCGATTGTACTTGTTGACTGACTTTTGTTCATTGATTGATTTATTTTATGATTTTATCTGTTTTATTTGATTTAGATTGACCTAACGAACTCCACAATGAGACGTCGTTAGTTGTCATTTTTTGCGTATAAATAGCACAACAAAAGTTGTGTCTACAGAAAATAATAAACTTCAACAAGTTTGACAACA
>JAULBU010062468.1:0-11400 GCA_032358235.1 Odonthalia washingtoniensis | reverse complement strand
GGCGTGTTAAAAGTGCCAGTGTAGTTGAAATACTACGTTGGTCGGGTGGTCGTAAGATGCGTGTCGAAACGGATAGCACGATGGTCCAAGACCAACTTCGTGAGGAGGGAGGTGGTTCGAACTGTTATCAAAGTTGACGCGGCTAACAGTGGCTGGTTTGTATTCACGCTTGTAAGGCGGAGGGATTAGGTAACACTGGTGCAGCGGACGTTCTACTAGAGCCGAAGGAGCTTTGTCGATCGTGACGAATGCAAGTTAGGAGGTAGATGAAGTCTCGAACAAGCTTGTGTTTATTATCATTGAGGAAATTCAGTGCGAAGAAGCCCCCTGAGTAAGCTTAATCCGTCGCCTGATTTCGAAAGGATGAGCGTACAGTAAATCCGATACAGTAAGGTGCTGAACTGGGTGAACTGCTGTCTGGGAACACGTTTCCAATTGTTCAATTGCCCGAATCAGGCCAAAAGAAGAAAACGTGAAAAACGTGACAAAAAATGTGACTGAGCGCGACAAAAGTGACGAAATTGGCCGAAGAGACAAAACTAACAATCAAGTTCAAAAATGTATGCGTATACTAGTATTGCACCACACTACCCTCTCACCATTCGTGAAGCGCATTGCGGGAACCACTTGAAAGTTTTGTAAACGATTTTCTAGGTTGAAGCCGAATTACAGTCAATGTTGTGTGCGCGATCCTTTCAAAAGTCGTGCAAATGTTCAGCCACATTATATATATGTTGATTCAAATATATGTCCTCTGTTGTGCATATTTGCCTGTATTTGTCGTACTTATGCCACCATGTTATGTATTGGTATACAATCATCGTTTCCGATGATTAGTTTTCAAAGTATTTGTTTGTTTTTGGTTTGTTTTCTGTCTTCCTCTCTGTTGAGCTTCTCCACTTGATGAGTGTTGCCAGTAACAGAATAAATAAATCTGTCTGTTATTTTTATCTTTACCTGTAGCGCTGTTTTTTACGCTGCCACCTTTTTGTAGTTGAGCGAAGGTGGCTGGGATAATGTTGTACGTCAGTTTACCCGGGAGTCTGAGTCTATTGCGGGTGGTTTTTTTGTCCGGCATTGTCGCCTTTGTTGTCATTTGGGCGCCATGCGGTGGGTTTAAAAAACTTTTTTACACCTGTAATCATCGGTGTGGATGACATTGTAATCGTGTTTCCAAATGTCGTTCTGTACCACCGGGCGGGGTCCGTGCCTTTGTGGATGGTTTGTTCGTTCGGCGTTGTCTCCGTTCTTGTCATTTGGGCGCCATGTGATGAGTTTAAAAAATTGTCACACGTGTAATCATCGATGTGAATGACAGTTCAATCGTGATTCCAAATGTCGCTCTGTTCCACCGGGCGGGGCATACACGATCGCACTACTGTCCAACTAACACTGAAATCCGTGTCCAATTTCCAGGTTCTGTTTGTTTGTTTGTTTTTGTCTGTGGTATGTGTATGATGTTGGGTTGGAGTCTGCGTTTTTTGCGGATGGTTTGTTACTCCGGCTTTGTCGCCGTTGTTGTCGTTCTGCCCCCATGCGGTGAGTTGTATTCTATTCACAATTTCTTGTACACGTGGACCAAAAAGGTTTTTTGTTACACGTGTATTCCCATTTAAGCTTTTGAACAAAAAAGTCTATATTATCGATGTGAATGAGATTGTAACATCCACGATGGCGCTACTGTCCAACAAACACTGAAATCCATGTCCCTTTACCAGTTTTTTATCATTTTCTTTATTTCTAGATTCTGGCCACCACCAGTTTTGGGGATTATTTAAGCCGATTTTAGCTTATGGTTGAGTTGTTCATATTTGTAGGCAACTAAATCTTCTTCAATTTATAGTAGCTCACCAACTTATTCCTCGGAAGGTGCCTGATGGGATCCCAGGTATCCTTAGCCGGTGTGTAGCCGTACCAGCTGACCCGGTAAGTTAAGTCTCCTATTTTTCGGTTTGGCTACTGTTTTTCGGTGTTGATGCCGTGGTCCACTATCCGTTCGATGACGAATTCATCTGTTCCTTCCGACTGTTGGTCGTTGTTCATCATCTCATGGTTTGGGTCTGTTTCCCCGGGCGGTGTCTGCTCTATTCCGAGTTGCTTTTATCGTCTTCCATGTTTTTGGTTCTGCTTTTATTTCCTGTTCGAATTCATGGTCGTCATTTTCATTCTGTCTTTTCGTTGAAGAAGTTGTGTCGTCGTCAAGGACGTTACGTTTCTTGTCATCTTCCGGACTCATGTTTATTGAGTGGAATAGTTCCCGGTTGTTGTCCTCCACCGGAGTCAGGTATGACTACGGAGTAAATTCTTCGTCCGTCAATAGACGTTTGGCTTGTTGAATCTCCTCTAGGGTGAATCGCTCCGGTACCAGGACTATACTTGATCGTGAAACTCTCTCAACCGACCTGACGGGTTGTTCGATTACAACTGTATTTCCTGTTACATCATTAACATTATATGGGCCTTCAGCTACCGCAGCCAGATGTTAGCGTTGTTCCCGTTCATCCCGTTGTTCCACGTGTAATAATACCCAGTCTTCTGGTAATATTTTCTCGGTCTGCCGCTTCAGTCGGGCGTCGTAGTTGCGTTTGTAACGGGCCTGTGCCCGGTCGAGCTTCCCCTACGTTTGACGAAGAGCCTTTTCCAACCATGTCATCCAGGTGTCCCTGGCCTCATTTGGAGTTTGTCATCTTGATGATTCTGTTTTCAACGCCAATGCGTGAAGTGCTAGATGATACCAGTTCAAACGGTGCTATTTCTGTTGAACTGTGGTTTTTGCAGTTATAGGCGTATGTTAGCGCGCCCGTAGAGGTCTCAATCCTTGGGTTGATCTCCGAAGTAGCTGCGTATCTCGTACTTTATCTTTCGGTTGTATTGTTCGACTTGTCCATTCGTTTGGGCATGGTGGGTTGTGGTGAAGACGTTGTGTATTTTCAGGATCTGACAAACATCCCGGAAGACCTTGGCGGTGAAGCATCCTCCGTTATCGGAGATTAGTTCCTTTGGGGTCCAATAGTTGAAGACCCATTCGTTCACGAAGTGCTCAGGCACTTCGGTTTCTTACAACCCCTTTATGGATACGGTCTTGGTTAGCTTCGTGAAGCGCTTTGATAATACCAGTATATACTAGTTGCCGCGTGCGTTTTAGATGAGTCCGCCCAAGACGTCGATGACGACAGACTCGAGTGGTGCTTCTGATGTAAATAGTTGAAGTTACGTTCCGTTCTTACGCAGTTTAATGCGGTTGCGGGCACAAGTTGGACATTGCCGACCAATGGCAGCGTAACAATCGACTGCGCATGCAGGCCAGTACAGATGACGGCGTATTGTCTGATATATTTTCCTCCGCCTGGGTGACCGCCAAGTCTGGCGTAATGGTGTATGTGCAATACACTTGCCTTTAAGGCATGAGGAATGACTATTTGAGGTCCGTTCTCAGCTTTTCGGATGATTAATCCGTCGTCGCTGCATCCGAAGGCTAGCACCACCCCTTATCAAATTTTTTACGTATGGATTGACAGAAGGCGTCCAATTGTTTCGTAATGATCAGCTCCTCTAGGTATATTTGTTAGAGTAACGGGTCCGATTTTGTTTTACCCGATACGGTTGTGCACACCGCGTCGGCGGGGAAGGCTTCTATCGTTGTCATCCAGTTCGTGATCGTCGTCCGTCATTTCGCAATTTCTTTCTTGTACACGTAGACCAAAAGGTGTTTTGTTACACGTGTATTCCCATCGTGTGGGTTAGCGTTGTTGAGCGACAGGAACGAAGTCTCCTGGTTGGTGTGATTATCCTTTTGAATGGTGAATGGTGACTGTCGGGAGGTCTTGAGCGTCGTCTATAACTGCTTCGGCAGAAGCCGAATCGTCATGTGATTCGAGACAGTTGACGGTTCATTGTGATACAGCCGCAAAATGGAAGAAGGATCCGATGCGCAAAACGGATTGGAGAAAGAGACGATGATGATGCGACCATGAGGATGAAGACGGATTAGATGATAGATGACGATGATGATGATGTTAACAAAAAGATTATGATGATTCATCGGCACGAATGATGAAAACGTAGCAGAGATGATGGTGATCCATGACGCAAAAACGATGAAGAGACGATAAATGACTAAGATGATGGATGAGGAAGAGACGATAAATGACGATGATTATGGATGGTGAAGAGACGATTAAATGACGATGATGATTGATTGAAAAAGGAGAATTCAGTCATCGAAAAAGAATAAATGTCGGATAACAAATGCAAGAAGAAAAACGCAGATAACAATAACTTGGTAAAACAGGTAGGCGACCCATTGGAGATAAATTGAGAACTGCGTACGAGGATAGTCCTCTACGTTTGGGACCATTTTTGAGTTCGAAGAACGGTACGGAAGATTGATTACATCCGGATCGATGCCCGTATTTTCATCATCATCTTCGGATGACGACGAGTAATCATAATCAGGGAAACGTCGGGATCCGGCTGATTGGGTAGAACGGTGCGATCGGTCCGCTCGTTATTCTTTTTACCCGACGTTATGTATCACAATGTACTATGGCGACCGTTGATACGGTAAGAGTAGACGTTGGGGGTGCGTCTTCCTGACCCGAAATGGGATTGTTATTTTGTTGTTCAACCTCAAAAAACTAGTGTTGTTGTTGCGATAATCCGCGCTCCAAGATGATGTTTACATCCAAATGTAACCGTTTTACGGAATATGCTACTTGACTCGGTTGGAGAATGTATCTTTTCGGTGGAGGATTGATTTATGGTCTACGTAAGCTACTCGCGAAGATGTTTCAAATGCACCTCTAATTCGGGATTGCGGGTAAGCTCCTCTTGCAGATGTTTGTATAATTATGTCACCTAATTTAGTATGTTAGCAGATTCCTCACGGAAAATGCGCAGTATGGTTGCTTTTATGAGGGGACTGACAACCAAACGGTTAGGAGGGTCTGCATAGCCGGCTATGGAAGCTGCAAGTTATGCGTTACGCAAAAACGCGGGCAAGATGCCGGTCACACATTGTTTCTTTCGTAATTCGGGCTTCAGGATGCCCGTTCCTTTCTATTTCATTTTCAAAAATGTTGATTTATTCCCACCTGAGATTCTGGGCTGAGAGACCAGATGTAGTGCAATGCACTTCCGTAAAAGGAAGGAAGAAAAACGGCACTGAGGGTGTTCGGATGGATTTCTCGTTCCAAGGTAGTTCGTGTGGGCACTACACTCCCCTAAAAAGCGAGGTAGGATGATACTGAGGCGGTTAGAACGGTTATCAAAGTTGACGCCGCTACCAGTCGTTGGTCCTTATTCACGCTTTTAAGGAGGAGGGGTTCAGTAACACTGGTGCAGCGGACGTTCTACTAGAGCCGAAGGAGCTTTGTACATCGTGACGAATGCAAGTTAGGAGGTAGATGAAGTCTCGAAGAAGCTTGTGTTTATTATCATTGAGAGAATTCAGTGCGAGGAAGACCCTTAAGGAGGCTTTATCCGTCGCCTGATGGCGAACGGAGTAGCGTACAGTACATCAAGTACAGTAAGGTGCTGTACTGGGTGTACACCTGTCTGGAAAATACGTTTCCGATTGTTCAATTGCCCGAATCAGGCCAAAAGAAGAAAAAGTGAAAAAAGTGACAGAAAATATGGCTGAGCCCGTCAAAAGTGTGACAAAAGTGACAAAATTGGAAGAAAGTACAAACCTAACAATTATGTTGAGTAAGGTATGGGCGTATACAAGTATTGCACCACACTGTGATTGCAAATATCCGTTTGTTGATAGAATCCGGATTTGACCTATATTCGTGATGGATGTTGCATGGTTAGTCTTGGTGATGGAAGTTAGAGATGTGTTAAGTTTTCGTATGGATTTATCAGATAGAGTTGTGTTTGTTTGTTCGCTGTACTGACGAGTAGGAACGTACCATTTTGAATCTGCGTGAAATCTTTGTTCGATATTCACGAAACCGGGCATTGTTGTCATCCTGTGTAGGGTATTGGTAGGGTGTGTGTATTTACATCTGTGCAGATTTAGCACATATATTTGGGCGATATTGGTTGTTGGGACGGCGATTTTTGGGGTAGGAATATTTAGCTCGTTGATGTCGAGGATGTTCTGGATCACGGTATGTGTCGTCAGAATGGTTGAAAATGCGACCATATGTCGCAACATGCAATTTGCAACATGCAATTTTGTGTTGCTTGGTTGTATTATTTGTATTATAAGTGTGTTGCGGTGTGGTTTGATTGAAGGTTGGTGATGATGGTTTGAAATGATGAAATTGTGGTTAAATGTATGGTGAGAGGGATGCATGGGATTTTTCCTGCATTCAATGTAATCGAAATCCCATGTATTATTTCACGGTGAAATCAATTGATTCCAATACAAGTTTTATTGGAATTAATTTATTTCACCAGCGTCTGGAGCGCTTGAATGGAGCGCAGCATATTAGACAGCCAAAGAGAAGTAATATATGCATATGTATGATGCTTTCAGAATCCTTGAATGATAAATTTCATGGATGTTGATTCATCATCAATATTCTGGAGCCTGGCCGCTATCAGAGTTCCTAGTTTGTCATGTGCTGCAAAATATTCTTCTCTTGTTTCAAAATTATTTATGAACCTGTCGAATGCTCGCATCTTGAGAGCGTCATGATCTGCCGCCGGAGTCCGTTTGAAAAGTTTCTGTTGCACCCTGTTGACTATAATACATAGATAAATAGGTATGACTGGTGTAATAACTGCTGTTTCAATATCTGGAGGGAGAGACGCTAGTAACAAACTTATGCTAGTTAATTTTCTATGATCCGTTTTGTCAAATACATAGTTAAGATGTTCTTTGTGTGACGTTATTTGTACGGTCTCTGACTCGCATCGTATAGCGAGGAACCAGAGTTCCATATTATCTTTGTTGGCCATAGGTATTGTCGGTTGGTGTTTTGGTATGGTATTAACATTTTCAATATTGTTGTTTGCCATATTGTTGTATATATGTGTCGAATCTTCATGCAATTCGAGACGGTTGACGGTTCTGTGTGATACAGCCGCAAAGAGCGGAAGTAGCCGACGCGCAAAGCGGATTGGAGAAAGAGACGATGATAATGCTATCATTAGGATGAAGATGGATTGGATGAGAAAATGACGATGATGATGCAATCATGAGGATGATCACGGATTGGATGAGAAAGAGACGATGATGATTCGACCATGAAGATGAAGACGGATTGGATGAGAAACGACCATGATAATGACTTTAACAAAGTATGAGGACGATTCGTCCACAAGAACGATAAGAATGGACTAGAGACGATGGTGATTCATGACGAAACGACAATGAAGAGACGATAAATGACGCTGATGATGAAATTATGAAGAGACGGTTAAATGACGGTGAAGATAGAATGAAAAGGAAAATCCCGTGACGACGATGACGGATGAGGACGAGACGATAAACGATAATGATGATGGATGATAAAGAGACGACTAAATGACGGTGGTTGAATAAAAAGGGAAAATGCCGTTATCACAAACGACGAAACGAGGGATAACAAATGCAACAAGAAAAACGCAGATAACGATAACTTTGTAAAACAACGTTGGCGACCCATCGGAGACAAAAGGGGGTCTGCATATAAGTGTAAAACCGTAGGAGCACTGTTTTTGACAGAAGGTGACACGTGCACACAATCACCTACAAGGGGAATCCCACACCAAGGTAGCCACCGAGGTACTGTATGGAATGCTACACCAAAATCACTACAGTGATAAAATATTCAATTACCATTACTTCCTACCCCGCACACGGTGGCACTATACCTAACTACACTTATGGATTTTGCCGCACAGCAAAATAACCCACAATGTAGGTACATTAATGAGACACATGTGAATGACCTCAGCACATCTAATTAGATAATTAGACAATTGTCGGAATTTATATTACACGTTTCATTATATATCAGATACACGAAAATGCTTCATTATATATACCTATTCTTGAAAGCCAATATCTATCAAATGAAAAAACAGACTTCAGTAAAGACATCAGACAGCATTCGAATCCCAATTGAACTTCAACGGGGCAATACAACGGTGACGGGAGACCAGATCCTAAACGTGCCCAACGACGATTAACTATCGTCGCCAGAAGTAAAAGCGATCCCACGTGGCATCGCCATCAATTGCGAATCGAGTTGAATATAGGATACATCAGCGTGAATCCTTTGACCATACCTAAATCCGCAAAATCATTTAACCGTGATAGGATAGTAGGATCAAACCGCGAGCACAAGGGAGCCGCGGTAGACGTAATAGTATTCTAACTCTGAAACCCTGTCTCCTTACCCCATTTACTGACACCTCGTCCGACCGATTTTCCTTCGTGACCGGCTGTTTTGACAATATGTATATGTATATAGTATAGTATAGTATATATATATATATATATATATATATATTAAGTTCAGGTCCTCTTTATTTTTGATAACTAAAAACATTTCGTTAATAATTGTATTGTGATAAATATGTATGTGATCTATACATATATATATATATATAGTTGAGTTTATTAATTTTCTGTTAGTACATAGAAAATTCCTTTCCATTCGTATCATAAGGAGAATGACTTATGGATATGAAGTATGAAGATTTACCTATGGATTGGAATAGAATGTGTACTGTAAGCTAAAGATACCTATTGATCAAAATAGTATGTTAGTTAATTTTGTAATTATCGACTAGTGAGAAGTAATTGTTTTTGGTAAGGGCCCATAACCTGTGGTGTGATCAGAACAGTGAAGAGAGAGAAAACGTCTCATGATTCTCTCTTCCCGTTCTGGTGCTTTTAATATTGGTGATGGTTCAAACATGAGGAACTTGTACGGTCAGACGTGTGTAAGTCTGACAGGCGAGAGTTTAACAATTTTTATTTTTTCGGGATTTTCACTAAATTTTCACTCACACGTAATAAATACAGACGTAATAAATGCAGCGTAATACCCTGATTTTATAGGTTGTACCCGTTAACGATTACGAATCTGTCCGTGTCGTTCAGCCACATCCACCACACACCCGTTCTATTCATGTAGATGATTAGTACTTGAATTTATTTTTATATTATTTATAATATTACTGTTATCATTCTTATTACAATTGATAGTATTATTATTAATGTTATTATTAATGTTAAGCCACATCCACAACATCCAGGTTATAATATATGAAAATTAATATTAATGTTATTATTAATGTTATTATTAATGTTAAGCCACATCCACCACACACACGTTATAATATATGAAGATGAATAATACTTGAAGGCTTTTTAATATAATTTATAATAATACTGTTATCATTCTTATTACTATTACTATTACTATTATTAATGTTATTATTAATGTTATTATTAATGTTAAACAACATCCACCTGTTAATGTTAATAATATAAATTTTATTAATAATTTTATTAGTAATTTTAAGCCACATCCACCACCACCCCGTTATATTATATGTCGTGGCAGTCCGTGCGCTGAAGATGGTGATGTAGTGGGTGTAACTGCAGAAGATTATTGTAATAATGTGTGAAAAGAAGTTCCCTAGTTTGATAATATTTTTAATCTCTGCAATGAGAGCCTCCATCATCTCAGGGGTTGATGAGGCAGTTAAATATCGTTTACATCAGGAGACGATATAGGGTGTTATTACAAAGTTGAATACATGATGGATTGGTTTGGTATGTGATCATTTTCTTCCTACCTTGCAATTATGGGAGGGAGTTTTAGGTCCTACAATCACTTCCATCTTCATTCATTGAATAAGCTATACGTTTCGTGGATGACTTTGGACGTTTTCTATACATGTAACGACACATCGGTTCCACAAATTTATCACTAGAGTCACTACCACGTGCACCGCCCATCAATGTTTTTCTTCGCAGGTCCGCTATCAGCACTACCACCACCAGCCTTGGATGATTCACCAATATTACTTCGAGTACATGCTGTTGTACTTTTAGGTGCTGATACTGGTGCATGTTTCATTCGTTTTTTAGCATTTTTTGATGACCATTTCGGTCGCCCACGTCCTCTTTTACGTCCTATCATATTCTTCACAGCGGTAGAAACAGTGTGAAATGCGGATCCATCTGATGCATCACTATCTACAACAGCTGCAAATTGAGGGCTTGATCGTACTTCATTCTTAGCACTATTCAGGCCATTTCCCTCAAATATTGTTGAATCATCTTCATCATCATTATCATCATCATCACCTATCACAAGGTCATCACCATATTGCCGAACAATATCGTCATCGTCACCATCAGCATCATCATCCGCATCAGCACCAGCGTCCTCAACTGCATCCGACCGTCCATTTTCAAAATTCTTCAAATTTAGAGATTTCGTACGAACCATTCCCTCCGGCTCAGATCCACTTTTAGCAACATTCACTTTGGGCACCCTCCCAGAAATATGAAATAAGGCATCATTCTTCTTGTTATCAACATCGTTGTGGCCGTCATCGCCTTCATCGCCGTAATCGTCATCATCATCATCATCATCATCATCGTCAAACTTTGAAGATTTATCTTTCTTTCGTCTATTCTTTCGTTGAGTTGCTGCCCTTAACGTATAACAAGATATATCCTTGCCAGCTTCAGACCGTTCCATTAATTTAATATATTGTCTTTCTCTCAATTGATCAACACCATAGGAGACATTATTAGTTTCAGTACTTTGTTTCTTAGGTTCATTTAATATTCCAAGATTAACACCAACATCACTTCAATTGATTTAGCTGTTAGCATCTTGCAGTTAATAATCGAATAACTAATACTGGTTTAGGCTGACGGATACGATGTGCCCGATCTTGCACTTATTTTATACATTCAATTTTGCACCAATTGTTTGTAGATCATATGAGGTGGATACAGACATGATGGTGTGGGTTGTAATGAGGAGAAGCGGTGATGACATAATGGGTTGCACTTTGGATACAAACATGGTAGTGTGGGTTTTAATGATGATAAGCGGTGATGATAAGAAACGGTGATGACTACGAGCACCGTATCTCATAATGGGTTGCAAGTTGGATACAGACATGTTTGTGCGGGTTGTAATGAGGAAAAGCGGTGATCATAAGGAGAATGTTAGTTCACACGTTTTACTTTATACGACGGTGTAGCTTCTGCCAATTGATTGTCAAAACCCCAAATGCCTGTACAATTGCCTACACGTTTCAAGATTCAAACTTTTCATATTCATGTCTTTCAGTTATAATTTTGACGAGAAAGAAAGGTTCCTAGTCATCGTATTTTACGGCTGTCCCTCCTTGAGGAATATCAGTTAAAAAATGAAACGAGTGCCGAACATTCCAATGACAACTACACCAGCACGCGCATGGACCTGCATT
>JAULBU010062467.1:0-30804 GCA_032358235.1 Odonthalia washingtoniensis | reverse complement strand
TTTCTTTATTAACTGTATCGTCCTGGATCAATCGATGATATGCATACCACGTTTGAGGTTAGACCAAGCGGTGATAACACGTGTACTTATATACATTAAGAATCGAGGATTAGATACTAATTCTTCAATTAGCTATTCTAGTCCTATCTTTTGTCAGGTCCCACGTGTCGCTTCGTATTCCGGATCGGACTGTTCCAGTTTTGCCAGTCTGGTAGAGTATCATTCTCTTTCCTTCATGGAACTGTGAAATGCATTTTCGTGACACTGTAAAGGTTCCTTATCATTCCGAGTAGGTGATTGACTTGTCGTGTCATTCGGTACAGTACATTCTAGTTGCTCTCCCTCACATTCGCGAAATGAATATGGGTAATGTAGTCGCCTGAATCGTCCTGCTCGTTCTGGTCAGTACAGTACTCGACTTGTACCGCTATACGTTTGAAAATTAGCACTTCGTGCAAGCTCCCGCGTTCAATGGCCTGTACCAATTTTGACTGTCAAGCACTCTTCGATTTTTACCGTTCGTGCGCATGCAGTTTACTCATTCAAGTTTTATATCCTGCCTCGGATTTCTTCGCTCACAATCATCTTCCGTACGTATCGCGTCTTCGTGCTACCTTTGGCGTGGTCGTAGTATTTCCGGTATCCTTACACATATTCCCTTATCATGTAGATGTCCCTTCTCAGAATTATAATACCAACATGGTCACTGTCACTGTCATCAGCATCATTTTTCTACATATTGCAGCAGCATCATTGTTCTACTCCCGTTACTTCATCATCAATTAATCCCGCAACGTCATTATCATCATTCATTCTATTAATCCCGCAAAATCATCGTTCTATTATCCCACAACATCATCGCCAATCTTTCCCGAAAATATCATCATCATCATTTTTACCCTCAATATCATCATGATATTATTTAAGCATCAGCATCATCGTCTCGCGACTTCATCGTCTCGCAACATCACAATCATCACATCCCGCAACATCCTCATCAACTCATCATGCAACATCAGCATCATCGGTCCCGCAACAACATCATCATCATGAAACATCAGCATCATAACAACATCGTATTACTTCATTATTTGGGCTGTGTCACACGAACCGGTCCACGCACTTTGATTCGACATGGTCGAATCGACAAAATTTTACCTTAATCCCATCTCACTACTATGCACGTGTTACGCCCAACGAAAAGGTATTCACTCTCTACTCGTAACTTCAGTACCTCGATACCTGCATACGCACTATATCCTACCTAATCATCACATTATGATAAATACAGTCATACTCACTACTCACACACTGGTGCAGGCGACCAAGTCGCATAAGGAAAAGAGAGTAGGAACGAACAAGTTGTTAAAGTTGCATACGCCGACGTTGCAGTTGAAAGCGGAGTTTCCACGATTGGTAAGAGAACCGGGGAAACCCGAATCCCACCCACAGTTTCTTGAAAGCTCACAAGTTGCTGTTAAAAACTAAGAATTTTATTATTGGGAACACCAACTAAGGTGACACACAAACTCAGAGTGGTTGGAGTGTCGAACCAACTTTGGTCCGAGTAAATATTTGAGTGTCACCTAAGAGGTGTATTACGCCAGATAGTAAACTACAGTATGAAAAGTCATGGGAACGAGTTCGGTACACCTATTTACAGTTGTAAATACAGTACAGTGACAACAGACATGGATTCCATGCATTTATCGAAACAATACGGGAATGGGTAACAATGAGAACGGAGGACTACAGTAACAATCATGAGTATGAATGCTGTAACAGATGACACACGTGTGTCATAATAATTAGAACATTGACGACGCTGGAAGCAAATTCTACCAGCTAAATCTATCTATTTCCCTGAATGAAATGGTAGTATAAATACAAGATCCGCAAATGAGTAGAACAATGAATAAAGAAAGATAACAGATTAATAAACCAAAACCCAGAATCCAGATTTACCAACTGCAACAGATGCAAACCTCGAGAGGGACCAGTATCCGAAAACGACGTCAACCACGAGCACAGTGGTGAAAACTGCGTGTGTACCAATCACTGGGTAGCCAGTGTTCTTCGCGGAATCAAGTGACCCGACCGCGAATACAGGGTTGGTGTGGGATACTGTAAGTGAGTACCACGGCCTTACTATCTCCGCAACTTACCAGCGAGGGCAGGTAAGAGGAGAAATGCTAAACAAGTGCAAAGCACTTCTACATCTGACACATGTGTATTTAGTAACCCTTTAGTAACCGAACTAACTTAACAAAAGAAACAGGTAGAAAAGCCCAACCGGGTGACACGTGTATTCGGCTGGAAGGTAACGAGAGTAGGAAGAAGGAAAGGGGGAAGCACGAGCGGGGGTGACACAACAATCTCTTCCTATCTGGGTGTATGAAATGCTCTGGTTTTGGTTTCTTTTCAGGGAAATCTATCTCTTCATCCCCTTCCCTTATCTCTTTCCCCTTTTCCGCCAAGTATCCAGTTGGTGGGTGGTATTTGTTTCTGAATAGGACGTTGATTATGTGTTGTG
The DNA here is from genome assembly GCA_032358235.1 of Odonthalia washingtoniensis. Lineage (NCBI taxonomy): Eukaryota > Rhodophyta > Florideophyceae > Ceramiales > Rhodomelaceae > Odonthalia > Odonthalia washingtoniensis. The sequence goes on along the minus strand of JAULBU010062467.1, from coordinate 28,271 downwards.
CCTTGCATACCTTCTTGGTTGTGCCGACATAAATCGCCTTCGATTTTAACAAGTGGTACCATCGGTTCACCGTCACTCTGTCCCATGATAGTATGATCTGGGTTCCGAGAGCTGTAATGAAGTCTGAGCACAGATCCGCGGCCTCCAGTCCTATCTCCATTTATGTCATACATTTCTTTTGTGTATACCCTGATTGTTTTCAAATGGGTTTCTCTCTCCTATTCTGTTGATGGATATGGTAGCGGGAAACCGTTTTAGTTTGGTAATTACCTCTGACCTCCAGGTTTGTCTCCTCCTCTATTTTACTGGGTGCGAGGAAAAAGTCTGGTTCGTACGGCGTCGAGATGGATGGTTTCTCATGAGATGATGAGGTGATTTCTTCGTCATAATCTTCTATAAATTTAGGGCTGGAACCTGGCTCATCTTCTCTCAGTCCGATTGGCGGGGTTTTTGAATTCTTCCCCAGCGCTCTACCATCTTTTAGCCCTTCTGAAAATTCTACGTTGTCTCCTTCTTGTCTTAGCGATTTCCTGAAGGTTTCGCTTTCCGATTGTGCTCTTTGAATCCGTTCCCGGCGCTGTTTTTATTTCCTTTCTTTTGCAGATAGAGTTAATTAGGAATAGTGTAAACTGTCAAACTCCTCGACAAAGCAAGCTACTTTTATTCTGGAAAATATGGAAACGGTGACTGAGGTTAATGTCAATAATGGTTTCTTTTATTAACAGAAAAGTGGTACTTCCCTTCGCTCAATTTGACCCTCGACGCTGATACTTTGAAGTACCTTTACGTGACGGTGGGTCGAGATATTGTTAATATCCCGTCATTCTTAGTTTCTAGGTTGACGAATAACGGTTGTGTTATTCTTGCTCTTCAGAAAATAAATAGCCGACAGTAGGCTCTTTTAGATGGGTATTTCTTCTCCTTTCGGTGATGTAAAACCTGGGTGAGATATCGATTAAATGATAATCTGATGTTCGTAAATGTGTCTACCTCTTTAATTAATTTCTCCTCATGAATGTGGCAGAGTATTATCAATGCCGATGATAACAATGACCAATTGATGAAAAAAGTCCATGTGATGAGCGGGAAGGAGGAGGAGACACAGATGAAGCGAGAAGACGAAGCGAGACGACGAGAGAGATGAAGAGACGGGTGATGAGTGGAAAGGAGGAAACGCACCGAGAAAGCCGAAAAGGGAATCGTCAAAAGAGACAGAAGGGAAGGCGCCGCCAAGAACAAGGTGGAGGAAGCAACGACATCGACATTGATACAGGCGAGAGTAAAAGGGAAGAAAATGATACAGGATACATGACGGTAAAAAGGGGTAACTTGACAAAAAGATGACGCGCGAAAAACGGGAAAATAAATCCACAGAAAAATCAACTATCGTACAATAGGGAAAAATCTCTGGCACTTCGTACATTGAAAAAACTTACTCTGTACTCCACAACTCCTGTACAGTGAAATGTTTACCCTGTACTCTACTATTCACGAACAGGAAAGCGAGGTCATACCTACAGTATCAGAATACCCAGTTACACGTTTCCATTCTTTCTCTCACAACTTGAATTAGAGTCACAGTAGCTAATCAATAACTAACCATGATTCTAACTTTGAATGAGGTATAAATACCGAATCTCGAAAACATAATGATCGAAACTAAATAAATCGATAGACACAAATTAACGACATTACAGATCACTGATCTGTAATGTCGTCAATTTGTGTCGCAGATGGCATCTGTGAATCAGTTTCTCAAAGATTTAAATCACCGATCGGAGAAGGGAGAACCAATCCAACCACTTTGCCTACCGCGGGTTAATCATCAACCGGAGAGCAAAATCGACTTGATTGTGGTTTGTCGATGGATTTCAATATCGATGGGGTACTAACAATACTTCGATCCACCAGTCCGCAAAGATACCTTACAGTATCAGTGCTGATGATAAACAGAGCGAAGGTGAGTACGAATTATCGACAAAAGGGAGCCTTTATATTTCCCCCTCTTTAATTGAATTTAGTCATCCGTTCTTTGTCAAAAGTAATTTGCTATTACCGATAAGTTCGAAAATTATGTATACTAGATTTTGGATCAAATTCCAGTGGTGCCGTGGAATTCCACACGTGTATTAATGCCTACTATCGGTTGTCATCAAATTTCTAAACTTTGACTTTTCAGAATTTTCAAGAAACACGAGTATCAGGTTACACTATTTATAAATGGCCAAGATCTCCGTAATATGTGTGTCAGTTTCCATTTAGGCTGTATTACTCGAGGGTAATTAACGCCTTAATTATTTAGGAACCTCCAACGGGTGACCAGCGTACTGAATATTTTGTGGCGCTGTGGATCTTGACACTATATTTCTGCGTGTGCCTTTTATGACTTGTTTAGTTATTATGACTTGTATACCGCTCGACCATTTCCCACAAATTGCTTCCTATTCCATCCTTTCCCACTCGGATCCAATCGACTCTGAAACTCGTCTTACTACCCTTCGATGTACGCGCGAGTTTCTACGCTTTGCCTCCTTTGTATCACCCGTCTCTTGGTTATTTTCTTTTAATGATAGTTCTTTATTTTCCCTCATTCATGTCATCATCATCGTTATCATCTTATCATCGTCATTATCAACTTATCATTATTACTATTCTTCGTCATCAGTATCATCGTATAATCTCATGGTAATCTATTTATCATCATTATCATCGTTATCATTTTTATTATCATATCATAGGCATCATCATTATCATCATCTTTATTGTTCTTATCATCGTCATTCATCTTTATCATCATCTTTATTGTTCTTATCATCGTCATTCATCTCACCCTCCGTCATTCATCTTATCCTCCATCACCGTCATTATCATCCTCATCATCTATATTGTTCTTATCATCGTCATTCATCTTATCCTCCGTAATTTATCCTATCCTCCGTCACAGTCATCACCATCCTCATCCTCATTATCAACTTATCATCCCTCATAATCCTTCCTCTCCTTACTGTCCTTCACTCTGCTTACTCGCACCTCCCCTCGCATTGTTGTCAAACGAGTCAGACGAATGTCTCGTTTCAAATTTCAAGCTTTGAAAACGTTCGAAGCGAAAGTGGTTGACGTGATAAGGTGGATACATGGCACGGTCAGAATTTCAGATGCCCTAACCAAGGCAAATCACATTTTGCGGAGGATGTTGAACCGAATCGCGTATGACGGATGACTGCAGCTGTCAGTACATACTATCAACGGCGAACGACTTAGTAAGTCGTTCGCGGTGGATAGTGAGCGGTGGACCTGATGATTGGAGACAGCGAATGAATAATCATCGACATCGCAAGGATATTGATGATTAGGGGGAGTGTGGAAATACTTAGAGCAATGAGGACACCTGTAACAAGAATTTGATAGTATAATAATACATCATTGACGAATTAGGTTTGAGAAAGTGTTCAGAAGAAGTGGTGGTCCATAGCATAATTACTCTGGTCCAGAATGCGAGAACAATATATTGATTTATGGGCACAGTGAGGAGTCACGAGCGCAAATTAAGAATGAGCATTGAATACTTTAAATAGAAGTAGGCTGAAGAATAAAATATGTGTGAGATAGAGATAGTACTTGGAAAGGGGGCGTTTTAATGGTTTGGACGTTGTTGCAGCAGATGACTGTGCGATTAATGGTGATGATCGTGGGTGATATAATAATGTATTTTAATAGTTTTGATACAGATGGAAGTAATAAAAGGTTTCAAAGATATGTGAAACATCAAGTTGCTGCTTTTCTCTTCAACTCAATAATATTGTTGAGAAAGGAAGGAACACACATCATGAAGGACCGGAAAAGCGGGTTGCCATATTGGTTGATGATGATGCACGAAATTGTGGTGAATGTTGGCCGTAGAAATATATGTATTGTGGGAGTCTGAATGACCGGCTGTCATCGAATGAAGGATGCCCTAGTGGCGGTCCGGAGGCGAATACCAGCCGGTTGGCACGCACCCCCGAAAATCCGGTCGGACTAGCAGGCCGGTGATTAATGCGGCATCGAGCGGTAAAGGCAAGAGTGGCGCAAGTGGGAGGTAAATTATGAAGGTACGTTAGTGTGGTTGTTGCTATGATACGGGAGATATGAGAAATCATGTGGCATCCGCAGGTTAGCACCTAATAACGCATTCACTATGAATTTAATTCACCTGCCAAGCAGAGTACTTTCAAAATATTAAAACGGACTAGGAAATATTTCCATGACTTTTGACAGAAGGAAACTGGTAATTAGGTTGTTCCCAACTTTTATCAGGGAGATTACCGCCAAATAAATTATTATAATGGAGTAGGAACTATTTACTGTCCTTTTTTACAAGGAACGGAAGATAGTCATTAATTTGTTGCCAACTGTAGTCAGCGAGATTGAGGTAGTGTTTTCGACACTTTGTAGTGTTTTTTTGCTCTTATTGATGTTTTATTATATAAGTTTTACATGGAACTTTGAGGAACAGAAGCGAGACATTAGATTGTTTGTCGAATCGATTAAATTCGATCGATAACACCGGAACTATTAGTGTGATACCACCTGAAGAATGAGAGGCCACAAAAAAAGACATCAACAAATAGAGGATGATACGAGGGTGTCGGAATGTGCGGAAATGAGTGTGTAGAGAAGCGAGATGGGAGATGGGAATTAACTTACCAATTATTTCAAGAAAACGATATATGGTATGGCGATGATAAGCAGCATGGTAGCCTTCAACGGCACCGATAGACCCCGGGGTTTCTATTTGGGCCGCAAGAATTCTAATGAAGTCGTCGTTACAAGACCGTCTGAATTCTTCCGAGGTATAGCTACTCCCTTGTAGATGTGGAGACAATATGATAGGCCACAGTAGACGAGTATCCACATCCTCCTGATCACCTTCCAGATTTACGTTGCTGATTGTTTGATGAAAAACTGGGCAGAAGTGAAATGTGTCGCAGTGTCTGCTATGTCGACTACAGGTTTTCCTTCTAGCCACATAGTGTCTACCAGTACCACATGGTTTAATGGCAATTGTGACGTACCAATTGTAAGTTTAAATCGTCGGGATGAGAATTTATTTCGAATAGATGTTGCGCAGTGGTCTGCAATGTGTTGCATTGCAGCTCTTGTTTCCTTGTCGATCGTTTTCATGTTGCCATATGTAGTAAGTTACTTGATGATTTGATTGACGGCTGGCAAAAGGTTGAATGTAGCCGTTGAAACTCAGGAAAATTATAGAACTTTTATGGTAGATCATGAGGCTTCCAGTTGTGGATGAGGAAGTAGTTGATAACTAGAAGTTGTTGAGTTTTTCCTTTGTACGAGATGAGTTTCTTCTGGAGACTTATGTCAAGGGTTTTATGCACCATGTCTTTCAGATTGAGAAAGGATGACACCTTATCGCCAAGGATTAGGAAATAAACATCTGTGATTAGTCCCACGTCAAGGAACGGGATATGCAGATCCCATAGATGCTGATTTACTAATCCTTGGATCCTGGATTCTCCAATTGCCGGTCTGGTCCCCCACTCCCCTGACTTTTTCCCAACGAGTGGCTTGATGTTGGATCGTAGTTGGAAAGGTTCGCAGTAAGCTGCATACTGCTCGGTAGATATTATCGATCGCTTGATGGAACAGGTGTGTATGTGTATACCAAGAACGTTTTGTTCCCAAAGAGTGTATTATTGCTGTACCGTACACGTGACGTGTAGAATACATCAATATCAGTCCAACAGTCATATTATCTTGTTTCTTTGGAACATTTTGTGGGGCTATTCAGTGGTTCGTGTACATTCATGGTTTTTGGCAACAATTCAATAGTCGTGGTTTCCGCCTCTTCCTTTTGAAGTGACACATCATCTCTTCCATCTTGGTCGCCCACTTGTACACTGTTCTGTTGATTCGTTGCCACTAGCCCGTGTAGGAATGCACATTCCGACAAGTGGATTTCCACATAGACTCCATATTGGTTTGTCCAGAATGCTTCGTCACTATCCGACTAGTTCCCATTTACCAACTGGTCTCAGTTTCCCAATTTCATTCCGTCGTCGTCATCCGACTCTACTTCGTTGTGGCAAATTTGGTTTAGGTATTCAACCGGTAATAGCGCAGAGGATGTTTCTCTTTCAGTCTCCTAATAGCGGCCCACACCTCACCTTGTGCGTAGCGATCGCGCCCCATATGTTGCTCACGGACCACGAAATATCCCTTCACTCCGCGTAACCATGACGATATCAAATGTTTTGGGTAAGAGCTCCCCATTATTCCATAATGGCATAATGGGGAGCGCTTACCATGGAAGAATGATTCTTCCATTGTTTCTTGAATTGCTTGAATTCTCTCCTGGAGTATCCACCAAAGCGTTTACCAAGCGAGTAATGTGCTTCGATGGTTCCATAATCAACTTTCCCCAACATCTAGGTGCTAGTTGAACCTGCTGTGCGAGGTATGTCGCTCAGGTTGTTAGACATCAGGTGAACTGCGTCCCGGGTTTTCTGCGGTATACGATTCTTAAGATATATTTGTATCTCAGAGATTTCGACAGCTGTTAGCAGCTGTTCGAAAAGGAACTAATCCCCCTGATATTTTCGACCAAGATGTTTCTGGAGCGTCACCAACTTTGCTACGAAAGGGCGAGGAAGAGCAAGCTCGGCTTCTGTCCGCTTCAATGTCATCTCCTCCAAAAGTCTGAGATTATGCCATTTCATTAGGATGCGTGGGAGTTGTTTGGTACTGTTATACAACGTCCTGGATAAGTCACATGCTTCTTCGTGATTTGTAAATTCTTCCTGGTTTCCTTCAAGAAGGTCTAACGCATCACCTTTCAGAATCACGGGAACAGCCTGTAATTGTTCGCGATCAATTATCTCACACATATTCGTCAAATTAGCAAAACTCCTTATGGTACGTTCCAAGTCTTCGTCATATGCATCCCATACTTGTCGTCCTTATGAAATGCTTTCACCAACCCGTTCAGTCAGAACGTTTGATGGAAATCCCTTTTCCTTTCGTCCTCAGATGTATCATAATCACCATCACAACTATTGTCCTGGTTTAGTAATTTGTTATTGTCTCGCCTTTGATTCCCATCCTTGTGACCCTCCCCATCATAAGAAGCGCCACTGTCGTGTGGATCGCCAGATTGTAGACTAGAGCTGATTTCTGATGACCTCCTTTCTGGAGATACCCTCTGGTGTTCTTGTTGTCTTGAGATCCATCTCTGCATGGGTCCTTTTCCAACTTTATCTTTTCCAGTCGGTCTGGTGCTTGCAGCAATGATTCTCTTTGGGTTTCCAGTTCTCTCAACGCTTGCTTCATCGAATCACGTGCCTCTCATTGTGCCATGCTTAGGGATTTTACGGTTTTTCGAGGTTCCCGGTGCTCTTTCCTGTAAAAGAGTTCGATGAGTGCTTTCACCCTATGTTTCTTGGTATTATCTACCAGGATGTTCCTGGTGGTGGGGAAAGTTACCCATCTGGTCACCACTGGGTGTGGCCAATCCCTTATCGTCTGTGCTATGAAGTCTCTCCATAAGTCTGCACCCTGCGTCTCGGTCACCTCGTTCACATCCAACATCTCCCGTGTATAATTTTGGACTGTCTTTTGGTGAAGCATGAGTTGTTCATCAGTGGCGTCTGGTGGTGCGTTTGGTGCATCTGAATCGTCCTCATTATAGTCACTTGTTTCTACTTAGGTTCTTCCTTGGGCTTTGGCAGGGTAGGCGGTGGGGGAATCGGCTATTATAGGATCTACTGGATCGTGGTCTGGTGTATCATCTCCTATATTTAGAAGTTTCTTGTTCTTCCGTTCCACTTCTCTCTTGATATATATCGGAATTGGCCCTCTCATTTCTTGGTCGTAGATCGATATACAAGTACCGGCGATCCTGATGGCAGCTCACTCAGACGTGATGATTTCTCTTTCGCCTCTGTGCCTATAGGGTGACGAAGTGCGAAATAAATTCTCTTCTTGGCTTGATCTTGTTGGACTATTCGTCTCGAATCTTCAATTGACTTTTGTCTGTCAATTTGGTTGAGTGATGGGCTCGTTCTCGCTGGCCTCCGTAGGGCTCCAAAAACGAAAATAATTGGACACAAACCTTTCGGTTCCATGGTCGCGTTCGTTGTGTACGCGGCCATCTGCAGGCACTCTGCATCATTCACCTCCTTTTTTAAAAGATGTGCCTTAGCTTGGTATATGCTGAGCTCAATGGAGCGCGATACCGTTCGAATAATCCGATAGAGCCCGGGTTCTCTATCGGTGATTTGTCGAGCGTCATACCAGAGGCTTCCATGTTGCTTTTCATTTCGGCAGAAATGTATGCCGAACCTTGATCGACCGACAAACATTCTGGCGGGCCTAATTATGTGAATATTCAAATTCTTTCGATACTTTTACAAATATCCCCTGTCGACTGTGACTTTCAAAAACATGCTGCTGGGAAGTGGGTGGATTCGTAGACAATGTGAAGGACGGGGCGCACATCGATAAACATGGTATCGATGACTACACGGTGGTTGAATCGGAAATGCTCATTCTCTACGGTAATCCTGAAGCTTCTTGTTGCCTGAAAAATTCCACAATTGCCCATAAACTTCTGCAACTGTCTTAGTATTCCATCATGAACTTGGCAACGTTCGATATCCTCAACAAGTTGTGGGTAGCCTTGACGGAATTGTGGTCGAACCCTTTATGTATCTTCCTGAGATCATCTTCTGTATACAAGACGTAGGGGATATCGTCGGCCGTCCATTCATATAACTAGAAATAGTTATGTAATTTTAATGGTTCTCTTAATGAATCGACGTTCAAGTATCTCCCTTGCAAACAGAAGTCCAATCCGTTGACAATCCTGTCTCTATTACCGAACAGGCTTGGACAGTCCTTTTTCAAGGTGTCTACCCCTACGTCAATTATCAACCAAAGTTTGTTGAAGGGGATCTGGATCGTGGCTTTACCCAAAACCTCTCTAAAACCTCCTATTACTCTTAGGCCCTTCTTCTACGGTGGTCGGATTGGCACCTTTCTCCTGAATTCCTCTTTGTATGAAAGGTATTGGGATTGGCTCATGACTCATCGTAGGTTTGCTGCAGTATCTATGGTGATAAATTTGAACTTCCTTTGCACTTCTCTTCTGATCGATTCATACATGGCTGTCATCGCGATCTCCATATCTCCTTTGAAGGATAGACCATGTCAGTATGCACTGTTACATAGGGAAGTTTCGAGCTTTGATGCCTCCTCCATCGTCATATTTACAATATCCGTTCTCTCTCCATCATCGTCTTCGTCCGCCCATCGAGTATCATCGTCATCGAAATGTTTTTCTTCCCGGAAAACCATATCTACTACGCATTTTAGGTCTTCAATGGTCAAGAAGGCTTGGGGGTGTTTCGATTTTAATTTGTTAATGGATTCATTAACGTCTTCTTTACTGTTCTTTGTGGCGGTCCTGTGATCTTTCTCGCAGAAAAAATATCCCTTGAAACCTCTCATCCATTCTGGACGTAGTCTTCTACCGTATGGTGACCTGCTACTCTGGTTCGTTGAATTCGCCCATGGTTTCTTTATGATTCTTCTGGACTCACAGCGGTATGTTTTACCTAGCGAATAGTTAGAGCTTTCATCATAGTCATAGTAAGTAATAGCAAAGGCATTACTGCTCCATGCAGAGTTCTTTTTATCATCAAGTTCATTCGCAACTCTATTCACTGCTTGAAAACTGGTATTTGGCATGCAATCGCGGAGCGTCATTTGAATGGAAGGGATGTCAACGGCAGTAAGGAGTCTGTCTCGAAGAAATCAGTCGTTGTGGTAGGTATAATTGTCGAATCTAATATTCCATGCGACGACAAGTTCGAACGACATGGAGCTGGTAGAGATGATGCTGTGATATGTGCTGCTGCTGATGATGGTGTGATATGTGCTTATGATGATGATGGTGTGATATGTGCTTATGATGATGATGTGATTATGTTTCTATAATGATTGAGGACGATTATACTATTATTGATGATGATGATGATACTGCCATTATTGATGATGATAATATTGCCATTTTTGATGATGATGATTTTGCCATTCGTTGGTCGGGATTATGTCATTTGTTGACGATGATGATCATGTTGCATTGTTGGTGGTTATTATGTTAATGTTGATGATGATGAGTATGTTTCCATGTTTTCATAATTATGTTTCAATTAATGACGATGATGATTATGTTGCAATTAAAGCTTGACGATGTTTGATGATGATTATGTTGCTACGGATGATATGCGTTGATAAAGATGGAGTCGCTGGATGGTAATTACATGATAAGGGAATGTACGTTGTACGTAAGGATGCAAAAAAATCCTACGAAAAGGAGGATAGAACGGAGACGCGCGAGCGAACGAAAGAGGATGATTGTTGACGAAAGTGACATGGGAAGAGAGGGGTTCGAACCATACGGTACCTGACAGTGAGAATAGGAGAACCCATAAAAGGCGAGGGATCACCCAAAAATGTTTCAATTTGCCATACATGTAACTATACAAGACAGTAGACAGGGAGATACGACGGCACTACATGCAAGGAGATGATTCCATCGACCACAGTACCCACATGCACTTAGCAAATGCAAGTAACGGGGAATGGAGTATACTGTACTGACACGTTGGAAAAGAAACCTTTATAGTACCACGAGGGATTGAGAGTTACACTATGCCAGACTGGCAGACACAGGATTCACGCGTACCAAGTGCGGAGCGACACGTGGGGACATGACAAGAGATAGGATTGCAATATCTAATTGAACAATTCGTACCGTATCCTCGACTATAGTGAAAACAAACTACACTCGTTATTATCATTCATTCTGCCTCAAAAGTAGTATACATACCGTCATGATAGTCAGGACGATGAATTGAATAAAAGGTAGACATTTATTACAGATAAACAGAACCCTAGAGTTAAGCTACATCTAGTATGTATCTCACGCTATAAAAAGATAGACCCCGGCTTAGAGATATCTAACCGGAACCACGCCCACGGATTTTCCAACACCAGTGGCGAGGAGCAGAGACCATCCCAACGAAATAAAGCGTACCCTATTGCTTGTCGATTGCGTTGAATGGACGGAGCACTAACTCTGCTTCAAACCAGAGAACCCGCAAAGCTACTTAGCCGTAGCAGGGATCCGGTTTACCCCGCTTATCCAAGGACAGAGGTAATTTCTAACTAACCGTATACACTACCCCCTTACCCTATATCCACATATAGAGGTCTCATATTAAAGTCGCGTTTTAGATACCCTTTCGAATGCTTAGCCTCGGCTACTAGGTTGAATTTTGACAAGAATCCAATTTATTTTGCAACGAGATTAAGCTTGCGAAAAACGTTCTAAACACTTTGACCTCTGAGTCGATCGGGTCTTCTGCCATAGCCTTGGAGAGCTTCATTGTCTGCCAAGTGGTAACGATGTGGCGCATTTTGTCATCAATTTTATACCAACTTCTATGATTGTCAACTGCTTCTTCATAGCTGGTACAGTTTGTATTGTTCTTCGAGTAATAGCTTAAAGCATCCCAGTTCATCATGACGGGAATGCTTTTAAGTTTCTCATCGTTTGTGACTTCGCACATCTTGTCGATATCTACTCAAAATTGGGCCTATGTTTTTATTGTAAAGATATCTCTAATAACAGTATGACAACCAATATGTATGGTGGGTGATAGTTTGTTTTTCTTGCATAAACACGGTAACAATAATAAAAATAATGTAAGTGATTCTGTCATTCAAGTAGCACTGTAGGGTGGGAAATGTATATTTATGCGAGTAGTCAGCTATGTGCGTTTATCCACTTAACGAGGTGTCAAATGATAAGTGCTATTGTTGACCTATGTTGCTGATACGATGAAGTGTCTTTGCGCCAATTAGTTCGGAAGGTATAGTTATTACCTCCTCATAGCTCCAGAGGTTCAGAGTTCTCAAGGAGACTGTTAGCCCTCCTTTTGTGCTGTGGGTGAGTGATTTGTTCGCAACGGGCGGGGTGGTTCGTTGGTCGTATGCTATTTTTTTCTTCACTTCTGGGGTTTTGAGAACTTTGTAAATGTAATTGTAGATGTCTAACTTTTCTTTATTGACTTCCTGATGCTGGTGAGAGTGGTATGTATACTGGATGAATCCAATTCCATTTTTGATCAGGGCCCGAGAAACACGTGAAGTAGCATAATTCTTTCAATGATTGACCAAATTACTTATAGTAGAATTTCCAAATTTAGAACACGTGTGTCAGAATTGCTCAGTTCGCTACCTTAATAAACGATTACTCTTTTTCACATAATCTGAATTCTGTATTTTGTACAGTTCAGTTTCTGCATTATGGTGTATAAACCCTTATCTACCACCCAGTGTGCCCTGTTTGCGTTTTCTCTGTTCTCGTACCTTTCCCTTGTTCGTATTTCCAAACCGTTGTCGTTCTCCGCTTTTCCTCCTCTTCTTGTTATATGACGATCATCATTCTTGACAATTTCCGGCATCCTACGCTTCTCTATCATATAATTATCGTAAGGTAATCCTCCGCTTTATACCATATCACCCAATATCATCATCCTCCGATTTTTTCCTCGTATCATTATCATAACCTCATCCTCCGCTTTCGAATATCATGTAATCATCCTTCGATTTCCGCACGAAGGGAAGCGCTCGATTTGTTTAACATCGACACATCTCTGCCAGCACGTCGAAGCCAATTATGGTGGTATCCATGTCTTCGTCCCAATTACCTCCAAAGTCCGTTTTCTCAGTCGCGAAGTCCCTCATTAGACCATTCATCCTGATTCTAGTCTTCTTTTTGTTGTCTTTGTAATCTACATATAATCCTATTTGGTCCTTATCCTTATAGCGTCCTTTTGACCTTCTTCCTTCTGAACTGTTGTTTCTTCTCCCACTTCCGGGGTCATCATCGTCGTTTGTAGGCCCATCTCCGGGTTGTCCTGGTGAGGCTGTTGGCATCCTTTCTTACTTGCGGTCTTCTCTTGTCTTATGATCATAGCACTTCCTTTACCCCACTGGTATGTGGTGCCTTAGATCGAGGTGGACATAATGGTCCATTTTCTCCTGGTGCCGATACTCCGACTTTTTCCTTTTGCTACTTCCATGAACTGGTTCCTTCCGTATTCCTTCTGCCTCCTTTAACATCCTTTCGTCTTCTTCTCTCATCCGCTTTGTTTCCAACGTTCTCCGTTCGTTCTCCGCTTTCTCGGCTCTCATCCTTTCACCTTCTTGTTGAGTTGATTCTAGTTCCTCCTCCCTCTGGGTCTTTTGGTTTTTCTCTTCATACCCGATTGTAGGGCAATGTTTTTCATGGTATAGGACATCAATGACAAGCTGTGCCTCCTAAGGCTAGATATATCCTGTTTTCTTCTAGGAGGCCGTACAAGTTTAGGATGGTTTCAATATCCCATAGTTTTATCGTTTGCGGTCTAAATGCGATGATGACGTTAGACCACAGCTTCTTTCCATCCCTTTTCAACTCCTTGTCCCCGATGTACATCTTTCCGGCGTATTGAATGATTTTGTTATATGGTCTTTCTTTTCTTCTCTCGGTGAGTCCTTCGAGATGAGATCTGGATCATCTAACACATTGGCGTATGTCGAGAAGTCGTCCTCTTGCTTCCTAGTTTCTTCGACGAGTTGGCGGTGGGATTTTAAGTTCTTGTTCTTAATTGGTCTGGGTTGATTTTTCTGGGGAAGATGTAGCTTCCAATTATTCATCTACATCTTCTGAATCATTTATTTTACCTGGTGGTTTCTCATCTCTCCATTTCGGTTTTACATTGTCCGTTATCCATTCGGAGAACAAGGGGTCCTCTCCACCTTGCCTGAGTGACAATCTTAGTTCTTCACTTTACAACTGGGCTCTGTGGAATTTTGACGTGTTTCCCTTTGATTTGGATCGTTGAGCCATCCTTTTGTACAAATTTTAAACTGTCGATTTCTACTACAAATCGGGCCAATGTTTTTATTGTACAGATATATCTAATAACAGTATGACAACCAATATGTAGGGTGGTATATAGATCCTTTCCCTGGTGTGAACAAGGTAACAATAATAACAATAATGTAAGTGATTTTTTCAGTCAAGGAGCACTGGAGGGTGGGAAATGTATATTCATGAGAGTGGTAAACTATGCGCGTGCATTGAATTAACGAGGTGTCAAAACATAAGCGCTATTGTCGACCCATGTTTCTGATACGATGAAGTGTCTTGCGCAAATTAGTTTGGACGGTGTTAGTTATTACCTCCTCATAGCTCCAGAAGTTCAGAGTTCTCAAGGAGACTGTTAGCTCTCCTTTTGCGCTCTGGGTGAGTGATTAGTTTGTGACAGGTAGGGTGGTTTGATGGTCGTATGCTATTTTGTCTTCGCGTCTTGTTTCTGAGGACTTCGTCAATGTAATTGTAAATTTATAACTTTTCTTTATTGACTTCCTAATGCTGGTGAGGGTGGTATGTATACTAAATGAATCCAATTAAATTTTTGATCAGGGCGAGAGCTACACGTGCAGTAGCATTATTCTTTCAGTGATTGACCAAATTACCTAAAGCAGAATTTCCAAATTTAGAACACGTGTGTTAGAATCGCTTAGTTCGCTAACTGAACAAGGGATTAATCCTTTTCACATAATCTGAATTCTGTATTTTGTACGGATATTTTTCTGAATTATGGCGTAAATCAACCTACAACCGTTCGGAATTGGACGTCATCATCAGCCTCGAAACCTCCATACAAATCAACAAAATGGTGGCTTTGATCACTTGGCAAACCCAATCCCAGTTCGATTTCTCCCTTAACGTGCATCTCACGCCTATGAAGGAAACGATCACAAAAATGACTCGCAATCTAGACGAAACTCGCGACGAAACTCGAGCCCTCCGCGTGGTGTTCGCGTCGTTTCCAAAATCGCTCATTTCCAATTCGGAATTTGCTACTAATATGGTAGACATCTTCTATCACACCATAGTTCACAAACCAACGATCTTGACGAAGACCGTTGACCTCATACGGGAGCTAGCCATTGCCAAAATGGGGCACATTTACCCCAAGTCAACCGAACCAGCTCCTTGCCCAGAACCAGTAAACCATCACTCACCATGGGAGCCGTACACTGCCGACACACGGACCGTGCCAACTATGAGACCTTAAAATCCTCCACAACTGACACCATCTCATGGAGTTTTTGAGTCGCGTGGTCGCCGATCCCCCTTAGTTCCTGCTGCACTACCGCCGAACTATTAAGAATACTCCGATTCGGACACTGAACTACACATCTCCAAGATGGAGGTCATCCGTCCGGTTATCACCGCCTTTGCGACTTCCCTCGATTACCGTTTCTACTGTCTAATTATGTACTCACCCTTGTATGACGACCAGGTTCTGCAGAACATGTACACCCATACCTGCCGCTTGGATAGACAGTTCAATAGCCACCACTTCGACGGCTCCGATTCAATTCGTATTCTGGCCTTCTAAGAACAATTCCGTTCGGCTCGCGATTCTACGCGCGTTCACGAAGGAACTTCCATGTGAATATTCCCGAGCTTTCTTCGCGGCTCCGCCAGGGACAACCTCCAACTCCGCCTGGAAACGGGAGCACACGGTCCCCCTGATCGGTCGTCCACATTATCGAACTGATCTTTAGACGTCGACTATCTCCTCCGTACATACGCCTCGGACGACATACTAGTAGCAGACAAATCGGACCTCACCACCTGTCTACAAGAAGCAAACGACACTACCAGTACCTACGCAACTACACTGGTTCGTGAGGATTTCCGATACGGAAATTTTTCCACACCTGAGAGGGTGATTCATATCTTTCTGGAAGGCTTTAACCCCCACCTACGCAATAGCATGCGATCCTATCGTTCGGAACATCCACGCGTGGATGTCCACTCCTTGGCACTACATGCTCACTACCTAGCGACGCTGACGTCGCACGCACGCTCCATTCCGGTTCCGGTTCCGGTTCCAACTTCGACTACTCCCGCCACAAACCTGGTCAACTCCCTCTTTGATATCATGACCGATATGGTTCCTTACGTATAGAAAGTATTTGATACAGTCATGACTCAGGATGACATGAATGACCCGACCATGATGTACAAATGACCGTATTGCCTGATTTGCTATACGCGGGATGAACACGTCACATCCAAATTATCATACGTCCAAACGGCTTAGTTACAATCCTACATTATAGAGCGCAATCGTAATTTCTATTCTTACAAATGAAATTCCAATCGACGCCAACCGTGACGGAGTGGGATACCAAATTCTCAACACTGACCGCCAGCACGCTCCCGGTCTCCACGTCCAAACCCTCACCGTCTTCTTGAAACAAGTGGGGAAGCCGCATCCGCAACCATCTCTCATGCTACTCAGCCAGCTTACCAACACTCCTAAACTTGAACCGACCATTTTTTCTTGGACCCCACACCATCTGTCCTCCGCGCACTCCACCACTCCCTATAACGCACTACCACCAGTTACCGATTCAGATTCCATCTTCATAAACGGCAATTACAAGCTGTGTCTAACCTTTGGCACGATACCAACCCACAAACATACCATTCAAGCTGTCATCGATATCGGCGCCGGCACTAATTTGATTAATTGCAACCAAGCTCAACATGAATGGCACAGATTAATAAAAAAAGCTCCTAGTCGGCAACTGCAAACAGCAGGACAAAACCCTTTCCATCATCGGTATGATTTTGCCCTTTATCCGCCTCAGTGGTCCTCGCGCCCGTGCACGCGTTTCTTGCGGCGTGGTGGACAACCTCGCCGTCCCACTCATATTTGGCACCGCACTTACGGATTGGTTAATATGTCAGATATCCTGCGATAAGCACACCATAACACTATACAACTTACAGACTGTTTCTATCCTTCAAGTCGCACCCACGCTGATCGCCGTCCACGGTACCACATCCACAGACACTCAGTATACCCCCCAAACATCAGATAACGGCAGCAAGGTCCAGTTGATACGTCAACTGGTACTTCCAACTCATCATCAGGCAGAGGTCCTCGTCCGTTCGGATCTTTGTGGACTCGCATCGATTAGCGCTTTGTCCTATTTTGCGGACAAAACACTTATATTGGCCGCTAACAGAATTGCTGAGATCGACCCCTGCCGCCCATTTTACATCACCATATGCAATCTTTCCTCAGGTCCGATTCATGTGCAAAATTACACAACGATTGCCAACGCATCTCCGCCACCGGCCAAGCTTATTTATCGTCCGGACAAGGAACGTTATGTCACGGAAAGCGACCTCAAAAACTCCGATTCGACACAGGACATTTGTCTCACTAACCCGTCCTTCTCTGACGACCCTAATTGTTCCCTCTTCGACATACACACCGCAATACGGGACAGCGATGCACATTACAACTCAGTCGACTGGCGAAACAACGTGCTAGTTAGCGATTTCATCCCACCGTATCGGAAAGAACTCCTGGAAGCACTGACCCAATTCCGCCACATGTGGAATGTCCATCTTGGACACATCTCATCAACCGAACACCGGATCGTACTGAAAACACATGCGATACCCAGTTTTCAAATGCCTCACCGCGCCGACCCGGCCCAACGTCAAACACAACGGAATGAGATAAATCGCATGCTGAAATCCGACGTTATCGAACCTGCTAATACGGAATGAGCATCCAGAGTCGTCTTCACAACAAAGGAAGACTGCTCTCTATGCTTCTGCATAGATTATCGACGCCTCAATTCCACCACGGTTCGCGATTCCTACCCCATCCCCCGAATGGATGAATGCATCGATTCCTTGGCGGATACCAACATCTTTAGTACCCTCGACTGTAACTCAAGATCCTGGCAGGTGCCCGTGGATGTCGAATGACGCTACAATCTCGAAAAACGGTGTGAGCTGGTTATCTGTTCGTGGCACGTGGCGGGATATGAATACTCTGTCCTGATTAGTAGGGCCTAATGAAGTCGGGCGATTCTGGTGTTCTTATTGGTTGGGATTAATCCGCGGTAGTGAGGTCGCGGTATCTCTCCTACCCCTGCTGTGATGACGCGGATTTGCGGGATGTGAAAATTGGGCGCGCGGGGCGTCCAGTCAGCTCTATTGGAAACCGACAATAATTTGGGCGCTCATCGATAGGGCGGGGAAATGCCTTTGCTCTTCGCACTGGTTGTTGTCCAGTTGCAGGCATGTGTGTGTGGATGGGTATTTCTCTCTTCCGGATGATAGGCCTTTTGTGGTAAGGTAAATGTGGTGGGTTTAAATTAATAATCATAAAAACTGATCCATCGGTCTAGAGTTTAAATTTTTCTTTCGGAATGTGTCATTATATACGATAGCTGGTTTACCCAGTGCTGTTGTTAACACGACGCTGGTCCATCGACGCCTCTGGAATTGACACGTGTATGAGAGGATTCTATTGTAAAGTCTATTGCGATACAACTGTTACTGGAATTAATCATGAAATCAATGATTAATAACAATAGGCCGGTGGACTGTGGACGTAATACAGTCGACATAAGTTACACTTGAATAGGGCAGCACACTGTATGTTAGTTACAATAAGTGAAAATCATCATCATGCGGGTGGTAGAAAATCATCATGAAGCGTGTGTTACAAAAGCAGCATGAGTGTGCCGGAGAGTCATCATGACACTTGTACCGGGAAATCATCGTGACACGTGTGTCGAGCTGTGACATTCCTCCTATTTTGTGTGCCCCTTTTGGTTCCTTCCCCCCCTCAGTGGCGTTAACATCCCTCGCGCCTTTATTTTCTTATCAATACCATACCGTTCTTCCTCTTTCTGTGGGCTTCTCGAGCTTGCCAACGTTCCTAAGATATGGGGTCTCTATCTACTGCTCGGGCGGCTCGCCCTCCCCTTTTTGTCCATGCGTGCCGTAAGATGCTGCCATCACATCCCATCACACCCCGACACATACTATTTCTTCTTTCCCATAACAATCCAACCCATACTGTTCCTTCCCATCATATACCAACATATACTATCACATATCATTCATACGCTGCCTTCCCGTCACATACCATCACATCCCAACTTCTGCTTTGTGCGAGCGGCTCGTGCGAACCTCATCAATCAACATTTCAACAACTTTCTTTCACGTGAAGTTGCCCAACCTTGTGGGGCTAAAAGTAGTTTGTTGGTTTTCATTAATTGGGACAGTGGTGGCGTTTCTGTGAGGACGGGTTTTGTCAATGTGTCTCGGGGTTGTCTCTCCCCGGAATCCATGGGATACGAGACGGTTCCCATTCATCCTAACATTACCTGAGGTCGAGTACATCAATTTGCAATCATTTTTCTGTGGTTTGTCTATCCTTGTCTACTACATGAAAGACGGTTTTTCTGTCCATCCTGGCCTCCAACCGGATCCTTCTACTATTAATCTCTTCTTCCAAGTCCTTCAATAGATAAGCGTAATCAAATCACAATACTAACGCCTGAAGTTTTGCTTCCATTACTGACCTTACGATTCTTTTCCATCTGTTAATATCGCAATGCAACAGATTGAAATTACCATCATCATCCGCCATTAAGATCACGTACCCTAATTGTTATTTCATCCCATCCGCAATAGCGAACGAGATATCCGTTAGGGGAACCAAGTTAGCAGAGGACATGCCCAGCGGCACAAATGTGAGGACTTGATGTTTTGTTTTCTAGAGAAAGGAAATGGCTTCTTTGAGAGTCATATAATCCTCCCCCTCAGTCAGTTTGTTTCCATGCGATGAACTGGACAGGTGCGCATATGCCCGTCCTCAAATTAACCGTACATACTGGGATAAAGCCGTTTGGTTAGCAAACTTCTTTTCAGTTTCCGCTGGTTGGAGTTTGGATGTCTTCACTGTCTGCGTCATCAAGAAGCGACCGTCAGTGTGGAGTACGAGCGATAATCGGTTGAATTATGTTGGGATGGTGGTGATTGAGATCCTCTTCTTGCTTCTGAAAGCTTTTTACGCTTCTTCTCCCATTTACAGAAATAATGTTGAGCCAAGGCCAAGAGAATCATCAAGCTGAAGTAGAACTAGTTCATCGAGTTACTCGTCCGTTTTCTTGATCAAGACGGAGGGATCTGCTATTGTGCGTTCCATGTTGAGGACCTCCAGATGGTGGGACAGGTACGTCAAATACCAGTGGAGACCGGACTCCGGTATTCCATACAATGGTTTGACGACATTTATAACGTATACCACCGGGAGTCCTATCTCACTCGGCGCCCTGATATAAACTTCTCGCTGCAATGGGATCGGAGATTGGATTTATGCTTGAGATACATCTCTCGTATAGCTCCTCATGATTGGAATGGATGCGCCAAGACAGATAGAAAGTAGCTCCTTCATCCACATAATATTGAGGGATAAGCCTGCTTTTTTTCTTGAGACACTCTTCTACCCTATTGAGTTCGTCCACGAATCTTGAACCAAAGATTAAGTGATCACTGGTGATGTCTGATTCCTTCATAGAAATGAAAGTACCATCGTTGATGAGGCCCTTCAGTTCATCCTGGCGAGATTTTGCAAATGCTTGTTCCTATACTGATTCACGCTTAACATTCACCTTTCTTGGTCCATCTTCCTTCGAATGAACGTCCTCTATTCTGTTTCCTTCTTTATTAATTATTCAGAACGATCCCACCCCCTGCTCTTCCGCCTCTAATACTTGTGATTGACCTTCCTAATCCTGGTGTTACCCCTTCGTTGTCGGCTGTGGCTTCAATTTGGAAGTCACCCAGGGTTTTACGCAGGTGCAGCGAAATATTTTCCTCACCCTCGTGATCTGGATAACCGCAGTCTCTCCTTACACTGAAATAAAACAATAGGGGCCGTCCCATTTCTTCGGTTTTGTGCGGTAAACCATGACGGGGGATCCGGATAGGAGGTTCCTCAGCCGTTCGGAAACTGCTTTCGACTTCGGTCCACCTAGGTGTCTGAGAGCAAAGGCAATGCGCCGCCTAGCTTGTTAATATTCCACTTCCGCCTTTGATATCTCGATCTCCTTTTGTCTCTCTTGATGAGTAGGCGATGGTTTCATTCTGGATGGTCTCGGAAATTCGTCAAACACCAGCAAAATTGGGCAGAGTCCCTAAGGTAAAATTGTAGCTTTGGATGCATAGACGGTCATTTGGAGGCATTTGGCGTCCGAGAAATTGCACTTGTCGAGTGAGGATCAGAGCTTGCTGTAAGCGCACCTCAGAGGTGCGCGGAACCGTTCCACGATTCCAATTGAGCCTGGAGTCTCAATTGGGGTTTCTTCTAGTCTCACTCCCACTTCCCCCAGCGTGTCTTTCGTTTCTCTGGATACGACAGCCGATCGCTTATTCACTGAAAGGAAGTCGGGAGCGATGTAGGCATATACTCACAGCCTGGAAATGGTCCGCCATATCTCATCGGTCAATTGGTTGAGCAAGAAAGTCGCAGCCGAAAAGTGAGTAGATTCGTCCACCAGATGCAATACGGGTCGCGAGGATATAAACATTTTTTCTGCAATAACTCGGTGATTGAACTTCAATTCTTCTGTGCCAATAGTTAGTTTTAATCTCCTTGGCGATCCCTGGTACTCTTGGCATGCCCTTCACTCCTTCCGGATCTTCTCCAGCTCCTCCTTTAAACTCGTTTCAATGTCTTCGCCTCTTGCCCTCTGGAAACGTTTCTGTGTCACCATTACCAATGGGTGGCAGAGAACTCTGTTAATATGTCGCGGTTTTTTCTCTGTGAATAGAGCGTAGGGCGTACTTTCAGCAGACCAGTGGTAGACGAAGAAATACTTCTCCAAAGTCAGAGGCTGACGGTATGGTCCAACATGTAGGTATCTCTCCTATAGACTTATATCCAATCCGTTGTCGATCATATCCTTATTTCACAGGAGTTATGCTGCGTCTTCTTCAAGGATACAGAATACCACATCAATTATGATTCGGAGAGCTACAAATGGGATTTGAATCATCGCCTAACCGATCACTCTCCCATGTCCTCCAATTCCGCTGAGTGACTTGCTTTTTGAGGTTCTTATCAGTACTTTTGGTCCGAACTCGCCGTTGTATGCATCATACATACAACGGCTAGTATCCCGGTATGATGATCATACCGGGATCTTCCGATCACCGATCGTCAATTAGGCTCCGTATGCAGACATATTCCTTATAATTCGGGTCCGTATACCCTCCGCAGTTGGACGTTCATCACGGCGAGGGCTGATACCATATCTGATATATGGGTTCTTTCGTGCAATAAGGCTCTATTAAAAAGGAATCTTTCAAGCCCTTGGCATCTTCCCTTGCCACGTATATC
This sequence comes from Odonthalia washingtoniensis, assembly GCA_032358235.1. NCBI lineage: Eukaryota > Rhodophyta > Florideophyceae > Ceramiales > Rhodomelaceae > Odonthalia > Odonthalia washingtoniensis. The sequence goes on along the minus strand of JAULBU010062467.1, from coordinate 5,913 downwards.
GTCTCTAATCCGTCCGAGTTTCCGTCCTCTTCATCTTCCCATTGCAATTAGTCCATTTCTACCTCTTACTCATCTGAAGACATGCTAGCATGTCTACCGCTGCGGCTAGATCTTCTACAGTAAATAGTGCTTGTGGATCTAGAGCTTTTAGCTTATTTATCGCTGAAGTAACCTCGTCTCGGGAGTGGCGCGCGTTTTCCATATGATCCTCCCCGCACACGAAACAACCGTTCACCTCAATCCATTCAGGGCTCATCTTCTTCTTAAACGGGCGCCTCCGCTGACTCTTGTAACTTGAATTTTTAATCTATGGATTCTTTGTCGCATTTTTAGCTTCTCCGCCAAAGGTCTTTTCCTGAGAATAATGTACTCTGGCTTCCGAATCTTGCAATTCCGCCACACATGCTGACGAACTGCCCGATAAGTTTGGTTTTTCACATAGTTGGTTTGCTACTAGCGAACTAACTCTGTAAGACTTGTTTTCAAAAAGGTCCAAATAACTTTTCGGTTTTTTTGGTTTTTTCGGGGTCCAAAAAGTACCAAAAGAAATAAAAATCTTTAACCATCTTTCGGGACGCCTTTTGATTTCTTTTGGGAGCTCAAATATAGAGTACTTTTTTTTCTGTCCAAAAACTTTCAAAATATTGTGATGCCGGATTTCCAAAATTATTTTGGATAGTTATTGGGAGATAATTTTGATACTTTTTGGGAACCATAAGTCACCTATATTGTCAAAATGTAACCAATACTGTAATGAATGTACCAAAAAACATTGATATTTTTCGGAAATGAAGAAAATGTAATCAGTAAATTTTTGGCAGCACAAGGCACTAATTTTCGATAATGCTGAAAATATTTTGAACATTTCCGATACGCTTTCGAAATCATTTTCAATTTTTTTGTGGAATAGTCAAAAGATACTGCACTGTGCTGCAAACACATTTTGACCCATGTCAAAAGAAGTATGGCGTCATGTTCAAATTATTTTGGAAAATAGTTCAAATATACGGCACTGTACTTCCAAAACAAATTGACATGTGTCAATAGAATTTTGACTTAGAATCATTATATTGTATATAATTTGGAAAATAGTCCAAATAGACGGCACTGTACATCCAAAACGTTTTGATATGTGTCAATTGAAATTTGACGTAGGGTCACTGTATTGGACAAAATTAGTGCATTAATTACTAAATATTTTGACAATATGACAAATCCCATTGGCAGATGGAAGTACATTCCTATTTATTATTAAAACATTATTGTTTTATAATTTTCATTTTATAGAATTATTATTATGATAACATTATTAATATCAACATTATTCTTCATCTAATAATGATATTAACAGGAAATACTATTATTATTATATATTTCTCTATCAATGGCCACATTGTCATTGCTAAATTGTTCCTCAGCGATCCCTTTGCCGTACGCACTTTGTGTTCACTTATTTACACTCCTGCTAAAATATCACAGATATTGCAATATGATAATTATTAATTTTTTCTGCTCCTCTGTTTTGTAATAATATATGCACGGTTCAATTTTCCACCAATCGTGACGCCATGACTGTGATACCCACTAAACACAACCTGTACTTGATTCAAAATTGATCACAGCCACACACACCCTTTTCCGGCAGATGCTAATACCCAAGTCTGTACCGTGCAACTGTCCATCAGTTTCTGTTTAGAATAATCAATTGAAATTTCATCATAAACATCACGTCTGACACATCCTGCAATAACGACTGTAAGTGACTATAATCCAGCGTCACGTGCAATGAAAACCACTTCTATTGAATTTTCATTCGATACCATCTCCTCAACTTTCACAACCACAGCTTCATTTTCCGACACATGATCACCATCAATTACAACACGTAGTGGAAATGAATCCCCACCTTCCATAGAATCAGTACATATAACACATTTTGACGCAACGCGCCAGTCTCCACCATTGTTAGCATGTCTGAGCATGATAGACAAAAGTGTCCACATAACTTGCCTACTCCCATCATTACTTCCAGGCCATCGCACATGCGCTGTGGCAAGCCTGTCACACATATTTTCCATCGGTACCAAACCTGGAACTTAATTTCTCATGAGTAATAGAAAAGGCAATACAGCTTCATTCGTCGCCATGCCATCAACCCTTCTTTTGAAAAGTCATCATAATTTCTATTCAAACTCTGGATGTCAACAATCTTCACAGTGGATGTAACGCCATTGGGAGGTACATAAATTGCTAGAATGCATGCGAATCCCCATGAAATGATCAGATACGGCGACGTCATGTCGATTTAAGAAGATGCGCTTGCATCCTTAATTGAATACGAGTAATTCCGAACGTCGGCATCAATTTCAGTGCCGTAATCGTCATTTGGTTCCATGTGAATTGGAACAGTATGAGCAGGCATCTGCATCGACATCAGAATGGGTACAGAAGATATGGGCAGCGATGCACCAGTGGAAATAGTTGGAGGAGGTGGCGGTAAGAACTCAGAGTTGGTTAAATGAACAGAAGCGGGTGGTACCGGGTAAGATGGAACAGGTGACGTAATAAATGGCACCGGAATATTTGCACCAGAATACTTTACCTGTACGGCTGCTATTGTTCGTAAACTCCATCAATTTCATCATTCTTATTTATTGAAGTTTCCCAATCTAACACCGGCTTGGAATACATCACGGATGGTGCTGCCAGCTGAACAGGAGATGCCAGGGGTATGAACATTTCCGTTGTAGTTGGAGGCGTCGGAGGTACAGTCATGAACTACAAGGATGTTGAAGGTGTAGGCAGTGCTTCACGCTGTTGTTCTCTTCTGTTGGTATTTTCCGTTTTGTTAGCCATTGTCGGTGGCGCAGATGGTACCGGTAAAGAATCCGTGGCGAATGACACATATTTCGTTATCTCTTCTCGTGACATTGGCGGCGGTCGCTGTATGGAGAAGGAATGTACAGGAACAGCTTCCGATGGTGTCGCGTACCACTGCGAATGAGCACCTGTATCCACATTTCTTTCTGTTCAGTTGATGGCGGCGGTGCATACCAATCTTGCTGTGGTGGTAGTGGCATACTAACCACATTGACAGCGGAAGAAGAAGACATTGCTGATACCGAGGACGGAGGCGAAGGAAAAGTATTTTGAGGAACAGTTTTAGTCTCCGTTGTAGATTTCGGTTACCCTTACCAGCCTGTTCCACAGCTCCAGTACTGTCAGAAATTTCTGGCGGCGTTGGTATAGGAGGGATGAATACTGAAGGTTGAAAATATGGATCAATTGTCAGATCAGGTGGTTGTTGTTCGTCAATTTGTGCGAATTTCATTGAAGATTGTCGATCACGTACATGATGGCTTTCCATCACAGAAGATACAGTAACACATGTTGAAACTCCATGCTGGAAAAAATACATCTCATGTGACTGAGACCCGGCCCTGTATCACCTCCTGTCGATCTGCCTGCATCCACCATCGCAGGGGTGGTACCACTAGAGTGATCAACGACACTACTATGTCCCTGATCAGGAATAGTTGATTAATCATTGAATGGACCTTGTACTGATTGGAACGAAGTTGACGGAGGAGGACGCATGTTCACTTTGTGTTGTTGATCATTCTGTATGTTACTTGTATTATCCTAATAATCCCATTCAACGGCAACAGATGACAAATTTTGAGAACCCCACTCCGGATTCCAACTGGTAGGAAACGAATCCTCATTATTATATCCTTCCATGTCCTTTTCTGCTTTGGTTTGTTCCTGTTGATCACAACCTGAGAAAATAACTTCAACATTATCATCTTCTATTGCTCGGTTACTTTCAAAATCCAAATCCTCTGCTTTCATATCTGTCACCGCTACACCACCAGATGAAATATCAGGAGCAGGCACATACAACGACGATGGATACATGGCCGGCTGTGAAGACTCAATCGTCATTCCAGTTCTATTTTCATCAGTCATGCTAGTGTTAGTTTCCTTATTATTGCTTATCTAACTAAGTTCAGCATCACTTTAACGTCCAATCTCATATTAAGTTCCTTACACCCAATCCCGGTCACCACCATCACCACCGGCAATCCAATTATTTGCATCCTGACTATCGAAATTCACAGAATACACTCGCTTCACATGTCTATCCTCGGACTAAACTTCAATTTCGGTCTTCTTCTCAGACTGAATGCTACTACCACCAGTCCAAATAGTCTCATTTCCAACTGACCTTCCCTCATCATCAAATTAATGTTGTGCTTCCGCCGTACTCTCTGCGAATGGATCATAAGCTGCTACTCTCGTATTGTCACTTCTACCGACACATTCATTGAAAAAGAAGGAGGGGAAGGATTATAATTGCTGATTCAGAATGTTGACTTTGATCATTTTGAACAGATTTTTGAACTATACCTCCTGTACTCTCCGCACACAGATCGGAATCTACATCTTCCGTATTTTCACCCCACCGACAAAATTAACCAAAGGAGGGGGAAGAGGAGGGTGTGTAAATGCTGATTTGGAATTTTTACTCGGATCATTCTGTACAGGATGTTAGATTGTACCCCACGGATCATTCTCTGCGTCATCCTGTTCAAAACCAACGTCAAAACCAAATTTTTGTTTCTGTTAGTTTTGTTCTTCCTCACCACACTTATCTAGTCCATTCCTGTCTTTCCTTCCAATATTCATTTGTTACTTCCCACAGATCGGCAGATTCCCTACTTGAAAGCTCCTCTTTCTTTTCTTCTTTATGTCTAAAAGCCTGCATCACTTGCGAATTCCTATCTTCAATGCCAATACAGAACGATTCCTGTACCACACTTCTCGCAGTCACGTCCATATCCAGACCAAAGGTAATATTCACTGATTTAATCAACAATCGTCATTGTAGTACTAGTCGTTTCACTTCCAAGATGCCCACCAAATGATTCAGAAACTTGACGACTTTCCTTACCTTCTATTTCTTCATCCTTAGGTGCTTTTACACTATCAAATCCATCAACATCTTCCGTATAATGTTGAGGTGATGCTTGTTGCATTTGTTGTTGATTCAAACTTTTCCATACATTACCGGCAATAGTACGATTACAATTGTCATCTTCCATCGGAATTTCATATTGCACTGGAATATTATCAATGCTACTGGTTGTTCTGGTTGATGTTGTACTTTAGTAGTAATAGCCCGTACGAAGCTGTTCCGCAGCTTCAGTAGTGCCATAAATCTCCGGCGTCGTCGGTGAAGGAAGAAAATCGCATCTTAAATCTAAATGTTGATGTCGTAGCAAAACTGTAGTCTGTAAAAGGCAGCGTTCTACTTCCTCGCGTCGAAAGACTATGTGTAACTAGAATATTGGAATTGTTAACTCTGGCTATATATGCAGTTGCTACATCGTACCTGGGTATTGTGGTAATAACAACTCTTGTTTGCAATTCATCTGGAATAGCAATCACTGATGTCTGAAGTGTGCTGGTGTGTCTGCAGGAATATAAAAATAAATCACAACGTATAACAATGTTGCAAATGAATTAATGTTGACAATCCGTCTTACCAACATGAACGCGTAATCATTGAAACTTGATAAACTGAACATTTTGCGACAACTGAGAAACGGGATGTTGATGAACAGATTACAATTCGCACTGCCCAAATCACGGTGGAATTAGTGGTATTGAGAAGAGTGCCAAGACTGGATGTACTTCTCGAGCTGAAAGATTCAAAAAACTGAAGATAAGGATCATTAGATATTTCTGGGTGTGTGATCAAGTCAAACATAGTTAACCTAGTTACATCTACAGTACACATGTACCGTAGAAACAAAATCACACTATTAATGCCTAATCCACATGTAACAACGAGCGACACACGTACTGTACCCTCTACTCCAATCAGATTAAGGTACATCATAGTACAAG
>JAULBU010062456.1:0-11403 GCA_032358235.1 Odonthalia washingtoniensis | reverse complement strand
TCATCAATATCGAAATTGGTAGCTGTTATGCAGTTGACGCATCGGTTACCATTTGTTGAATTTGATCCGGGATGCGAATTTTTGTTGTGCATGTAGGCGCTAAGATATATAGAGGATTGTACGAAGCTGTGTTTCAAGAGGGTGATAGGAATACTGGATTAGGTAGATGTATAGACAAACAGTGCGAGAACGGCGTCATTCAAGTGGAGATGTTGATTTTGTAGTACCGCCTGGATCTGAGTACTGGGGAGTGACCTACACCAATTGCGTGCTCTATTGCTCGAACCTACTGTACGGGCCACCAGTATCCACACCAAGTCTCACTTTTGACACTTTTTTCCTTTTCCCTCCACAAGGTGTAGTGCTTACACACCAGTAGGATTCATCCAACAGGTCTGTAAGCACCACCAGTTTAGATAATAAAAGCTGTCTCGCCGTCGCTAATGGAGCGGCAAAGAGTCGGGCATCTTTCATTTGGTGATAACTCGACCTCCAACCTCCGTCTCAACGCACATCAACCTTAGCGAACTAACTACCGGACGAACCTCCGAAACAGGCGGAACCAGGACGATGTATCAGTGCTCTCCCACGTTCGCGCCTCCGGGAGGACCATACTGATCCTGTTGAAGAACAGGATCGTCTAAACTTCTGCCCTCGCTTTTACGGCGATGTTTGCAGTCCACTGTCATTAGGGAAGCCAATCCATCAGTTTCTGCCACGTCCTCCTCCATCTAATGGGTACGATCAATCCGCTACGGATGTAGAAGTGACAAATTAGTGTCAAAAAAATTGATCCGGTAAAGTCGTAGATGAGGGAGAAGAGAAAATTCAAAGCGACACCAAAAGGTGAACAGAACAGATACACAAAAATAATCTAGGTCGAAATCTGTATTCTACAGTATACACAACACGCGTGAAAACATTATCATATTATACAATATACACAACACGTGTGAAAACATTATTTTGAGATTCTCTTTACATTATTTTGAGACAATATTTTGAGACAATATTTTGATATATGCAATTAACTCGACAGAATTGTCTAGAGACACGTGTATATTCAATCACGACGAGAAAGGGCGATCAGAAAATTTACTTTATCTATATAATGCGGCTCCGTTTCGTTTGACTAACAATAATGAAAAGGTACACAAATTTTACCCAAGCACAACTCATAAATCAACATCCATAAACTCCGTTACCAAAAGCGGGCCGACGATCTCTTCAAAACTGGCACATACCTGACGAAAAGAAAAAGGGGACGTTTTTTGTTAGGAAAGTCCTAACTATCGACCGCGAACCGGGTCTAACGAGTCCACAGTACTGTAGGGCAGATACGTGAAGACCGAATCCGTAAAATGTATCAAGAGCTGATACTCTAGGAATCAGTCACCGAACAGCATGCCATTCAGGCAGCGGAAATGAACCTAATCAGTAAACTATTTCATTAATAAAGGACTAATAAACAAGGGATAATAACAACGTTATTTTACTAGTAATACCAGTGGAAAAGTTGGAACAGATACAATCTGTAAAATGGGGATTAGGGAGTTCGGTTGGATCAAAGCTAAGAGCAACGACTTTGAGGTTAAAGTACTTTTATAAATACCAGAGCTGCAAGTGTGACTTCCAAAGATGACGTGTCAAAGGTAAGACTAGAACCCAAAGGAAAGACCCCGATAACCCAAAAGGAAAGATCTCGTTTAGCCCCCAAAAGCGAAAAAGAGGACAATAACCAAGTAAAACCTCTAATGGCATTTTCGATTGACGGAATTGGAGGCCCAAGTAGAAAGGAATGGACGAAAGCATGTGATTCAGATAGAGAATGGAAGATGGTTGAATTCCCAAACCACTCGGATGACCCTCATCCATTAGATTCATCAGCAGCAAAAAGGGAGCACTTAACCCACTTGAAAGTACTAAGGAATTTTTCACAACACATTTTTACTGCGTACCTTTGTACTTCAATGAGAGGAGAATACTTTCGGAGTGACTTCTTGAGCTCGTTTAGACCACACACCATCAGGTCATGGACCAAAACCTTGCTCAGTGAATGAAAAGATCTACTGATCAAGAGGAGATACAAATAAATTCAGAAAGAACACGATCTATGTACGAATCAGTGATCGAAATGCTATACTGGAATTCGTACTCACAAAAGGACCAAGTCAACAAGATTGGAGAAGAAGAAGATATTACCAAGGACTATGTGGAAAGAGAAGAGCACTACGACGAAGAGGTAGATAATAAGCAGGAATGTCACCAAACCCACCAAAATACCTGCACAAAGTACAATAGTAGCAAGAGAAAAACAAAAACGACACCGCTGAATTAAGGAGCGATCCAGGTCCAAGTTTATGTGATAGTGAAGAAGACAATAAATCAAAGCAGCCAGTCCAACCAAAAATAAAAAAACGAACTGAGGATAAGAACAGCTATCAAGAAGGTTAAAACCAAGCAGATGAAAGAGGATTCACTGTATGGACAAATAAAAATTTATACCATTAAACTTTCTCCGTATAGCATTAATTTTAGACTGACTACAGCACTAAAAATGGTACTTCGGAGCAATAAAATGGTGCTATTTTTCATTTCAAATTTTTCTTTAGCAGTGAAGTTATTGTTCCTGCGCACCGTTCTATCATTTAAGGTTGCAACACATTTCGGAATAATAACAATATTTTTGGTGCTATAGACTTCTGCAAATAGCAATAGATTACATGTGACAATAGTACTCTATTAGCAATACAATTGGTTTCAATAGCAATGCAATTTATTGATATTTCGAAAGGAACATATTTGTATAAAAGGTATTTTCATTTGTATAAAATGTATGAAAAAGTTTTCAACACATATCATTAACGTGGTGGGAAATCTCCACACTACGAGACTCCATAAATATCACAACATTGTCCACAGTTCTTAAACATTTGGAGATATTCATTTTCTTGTTTCCGTTTCCATCCAAGTCTAAGTCCACCTCACCATTTTCTATATCATTCACTTGCCCATACCATCCTTCTCCTCTATTTCCATTTCCCTCGTCATCATCCCACTCTACATCCTCACCAATAGTCGCAATGAAATTCCTTTTCACATATTCATTTCCAATATCCCATTCAATCCAATCAATTACCGTCCTCCCACACTTTCCACGTAGAGTCTTTCCAATTTTCTTCACACCAGCTTCATGCCGTACTTCGTCGACTTTCCCACACAGCACAATTCTCTCCACTGCCCACTTATGCCATTCCCCAGCCTTTTGAACTCCTACTTCAATTTCAACTTCCTTTTTCGCTTCCACCTCTTTCTCCTGCTCCATTTCTCTTTCACATTCCTCTTCCTCCAAATTCCGCTTCTTCGCCATTACGTCATTTTCATACTCATTACCCCTCTCTACGACAGCATTCAACAAATTCTTACTCATTTTACCGTCACTGTCACCGTCTCCTCCACATCTAACAATGTCAATTACAACTTCCAACACACTACGTGCATGAACGCCACCTCCATACATATCATTCAATCTATTCGCTACGCATAAAATTCTTCGCTTTGGTTTTCCAGCAGCCCAAAAGAAATATTCTGTCTGACCCCCCATTCCACTAAAAAACTTTTTTCAAACGCCGTAGGGACCTCGTGACGTACCTGTGATGTAAGTACCAACCGCCTGTCCTTCGTTCCTGAGAATCCAACAACGTCCAAATTTCGGTTTTGTGCAAGGTAAAACGCTTTTGATGCTACTTTAACCCCAAATTGCCTTGTGTCTCTCGGTAATACACATTGTGCTAGCCAGAAATTAATCACCTGGATACACCTACCAAATACCACATGCATTGCTCTCATCAGCGCCTCATTACTTGCATCCACTCGATCGAAACCGCCAAATTTCACGTGTTCCTGTTCACTTATACATTTCAATGAATTGACTACTCAAGTCGCATATGTTTTTCTTTGAGAAATCTTTCCAAAAGACAACAATTCGTTGACGGCCTCTTTCAGTTCACGGATATATAATACACACCGGTAATACGAAAGATGTGTGTAATATATCAACGCATCCGGGAATGCATACCCAGCTCGGTCAACAGGGCTGTCACTCGCTCGGGAGGGCATGGATATTCTTCTTTTCCTACATCATTAATGCCCTCACAAAACTGATCATTTTCAACACCTTCAGAATTTCTTACACAACGTCGCGTATCAATGCCATAATCCAAACGGTACCTTCTTCGAAGGAACATTATTACATGGTGGAACCCTAGTAACCTCGAAGCGCAAGCAATGCTTCCATCCGTTCTTCTTCAACTCTATTGGCACTAGTGGAATTCTCAACTTACCTCTCAGCCATTCGACGCAGACAGCTGTATTAGATGTAAATGTCACAAGTTCCGTTCAAAATTTATGTCCTTTCATCCACTACATAGAACAAGGAGGATCATCTAAAACTCATTCTGCGACTAATCTCACTTTTCTCCTCACTACTTCATATTTTCCCTTCTTTCCCCCTTCCTTCACATTCACCACCACCATCCAACAACAAGATATCATCAAATATACCGGGACATGGTGATGGTACACGACTTACAAATGGCATGTCGCATGTAACGTCTGAAAATCACTGCATCGGATTCAAAACAGCTTGACAAGCAAAACGAAACATCGTCCGATTTGGTATGGATTTTACTAAAAGTTCAGAAGAAGTAAAAAGGTTTGATAGGAAATTCACTATTCATGATTCATACTCAACTGTTAGACCGAGACACAGAGAGCACCTAGCTGAGATTGGAACGTGGGAGTAGTCATTTCAAGGAATCGAAAACATTAACGAAAAGGCATGTGATCGTGTTGAAGGCGAGAATCCTCAGAAAGGTAATGATCAAATTCTACTGTCCTTGAAACAGTTACATTTCTTATATGACAAGCGTAACTCGCAACCAGTGGCTAGCAACCTGGCATCTCTTCAGAATCTTCGTCATTTGTTCAAGGACCCAAGCGTCCAGGATGGACATTTTTGAAAGTATCCTTGGGATGGTTGATGTTCTTCGTTCTGGCCCATCTGTTAGTACTGATGATGCGATGAAGGCGCTAATTACTATTTTGCGGTAATTACTATTCTGTAAACATCGGATAGAAAAGAATTGATTAAATGTAAGCGGGATAAGATTTATCCGATTTCCTATCTAGGTGGTAAAGGATCATATGAACCAACATCTTTGACCACTGTTTCGTATGATCCCCCTAATGAACAAATAGTAGACCTTGATAGTCTGCCCCAGTTTGACAATCCCCACCTTTGGGATATTATTACATTCATAACCAGATAATAAGGAGGCCACGAGGGATGGATGAGACGATTATGTGCGCATATACATGAACAAGAACAAGGACGGCAACAAAATCAGAGTTACAAAAACGGTGTTTAAATTTTTGAAAATACAATATGATATGTTATTACCAATAAACCTTTTCGTGTACATTGGATCACAAAACGCTGCATATTCATTATGCAATGAACAAACTGCAGAAGGTGTTCATCCTGTGAATGATTGGGAATTATTTGAATGATGATGACAGCGGTGATTAGTTTAAGAAACATTGCAATTTTATTCTTCGATTGCTTCCAAACCTAGTAATAATTCCAGTGATGACAATGATGATTTTGATAGAATGCCAACGAGACCTTCTATCATTATTTTATCAAATTCTTCTGTCCTTGAAACGGATCCATGTCTTATATCAGAAGCATACCGACCTCAACTCTCATCTCAACAACCGCATAAGTAACATCAATAACTCTAATATGTTAGGAGGAGATTTTGAAGAATTATTAAATTTAGATTTATATTTAGTTACTGTTGACGCCTGTATTCTGCCGACGATACGAGGAAATTATTTAAGCATCGATAAGGGAAATGAAACGATTTTCATACAGAAGGGGAAAAATTCATTAAGTGATGGTTGGGTATGCATATCAGATATTACTATACATTAAACGGTGAGCAAATCAAAAGATGACGGAATAATTCGATTATTGAAAGCACATGGTTATGATGATGAACAAGTATAGGAACCAATGATAAATTGAAGGGGGATATCAGATAGTATACTAATCATACGTGAAATTAATGAAAATTATAATTACATTAAACGTGTTCGTAAACTTTCAGCATGAGCCATTACTGATTTCGTAGCTTCCTAGACATGATGATCATGCTAGGTTTCTTCACTAACAGAAATTACCATGTTATGAAAAGTTCGTTCCTGGTATGATGGAGGAGATTTCAAATCATCAAGCGTGAAAGTTGAGAACCGCACAGATTCATCCTTTTTTTCCGTGTCTGTTCCGATCTTTTCCTTCTGTTCGTCATCGGCCGTAAGAATCATGTACGCCTGAACAATTTCTTCAAATACAACAGAAATCTTGTAACTGGCACGTAAGTTGATATCGTATAGGCGAAGTCGCTCCCCAACCCGTTTGTTCAACGAATTACCGCAGAATAGACTCACAAAATCAAACGAAATAGCAAAAAATTTAACAACTCATACATTCCAACTGCCGTGCTTACCATCAGGTATTAAATACTTCTCAAAATGCCTCATCAACAGAACGATCTACCATGACCATCGGACATTATTGATGTTCTGCTGGTCCTTAACAATGATCATCGCCACTGGTGGAGAGCTACAGTTGAGACGATAAAACCACTCAGAAAACGTAATATATTTGGCGAAGGCATCATTCTATATGATACTGGACCTAATTTCACTGATTGCACAACCTCCACAGTTTTCTTTAAGGGCAAGAATAGGTTATGTGAGAAGAATTGGAAGAGGGGAGATATTCAAATAGACTGTTCTTGGAGATTTAGCCACGATGAGGAGCATGAAGATAAGATGGATCGCGATTGGAACTGTCAGCAGTCTCATATACAGGAAAATCAACAAAGTGTTGGAAATGATAACCCATCATGTCAATTTCTAACTATGTATCACAGTCTATCTCCGACTAATAATATTCGTAATGTACAGGATGAGGAACCAAATGGCATACCGAATCAGGTAGGAGGACAAAATCAGAAATTCAATACTTTAGAAAATTTTGTCATGTCTCTATCAGATCGATTTGATCAATTTAAAAATCGTCCATGGGGTCAAAAATTTCATATCACCCCGCAGAACATTCCAGACTTGGGTTGGATATAAAGAACAATCTAAGGCATGCTTTCATTCTGAAGATGATGGAACCATATAAATGTAGTGCAACTGGTACTGAATCCAGTTGTTCAGATAAGGGTTACAATAGAAGAGAAATTAAGGTTAAGCTAGATTGTTCGTTAAGAATGTTTCAATTTCTAGTATAAACATTGACTGATAAAACTAATGCACCAGAATCACTTATCACATCAGATGGAATTCAAATTTTTCCAAGCCGAATAACAATTTTTCATCCTGCTTGCTCCGTCCCTTAATTCCATGTACGGTTCTCCAAGTTTGAACAGATATGTGACTGGATGGATATTCGTGACATAGGTGACAGAGATTCATGTCTTACAAAAGTATCTACATCTGAAAAATTAATTGAATCCATTCTTAGAGTGATTGGTACATTGTTCACTATCACTGAGCAAATGTGGTACTTCTTTGGTTCTGACATTCCCTCATCCACAGAAAATACGGAAAGTAGGGATTGGTCAAACTGCTTGTATATATCCTATAAAACATGGGATTCTGAAAACGATCGTTCTGTACAAGATGCTATGCCTCTTTCAGATATTACTCGGCCACAAATCATGGAAGATAATATTGACTGGGGATCGAGCTACAATTTATCATAGTACAGAGCTCCACAAATTAGAAGTAAGTCATGGACATTGGATGCAACAACTAATCCTTAATCGCAGGTAGGAGAGCTATGGTTCAACAAAACAATCCCATTCTTCTTCGGAAAAAGAGCAATGGAAACTGATAATGCAATAACAAATCTTATGGTACAAAGTTTATTATTTTCTCCGCTTACATCCGTTCCTCCTACTAAACAATCCCATTCTCTCCGCTAGTTTAGTACATGGTGTACTTATTATTAATGTAATTTAATACGTTCATTAATTAATATCATATTTCAAATTCTCTTACTAAACGATATAAAGCAACAAACAATAACTTAATTATTACTAATGATATCATTACTATTTGAAAACGTGTCATAGCCAGAGTATACTTTCGCTGCAGTTTATAAACTTTATACATTGGAGACAGTTGCCAACGTGACTTTATTCTATTGGCCCTCAGTGATAAAAACAGTGCTCAGTGAGCAACAGAAATAAAAATAAAAACGGTACACAAGTATCCCGGTGATTTTTTAACAACATTTTCCTTCTTCATTTTTATTGCTTCAATAGCACCATTTTTAATACTATGTAGTATTGAAAATATTTGTGAGACACTCAGAAACACATTCATTGCTACATAGCATTAACAATGGTGCTATTCACCTTTTTTCCCATGCAGTGTTGAGCTTAAGCGGAATGGTAAGGGTTTTCATGAGGAAACCTAAATTCGCGGGCATAAATGATGAGGATTTGGACTGCGTCTTTGAATTGTTCGAGACATACGCGAAGATGCGACCGAATTTAATCACAGAATTTGAAGTAGATACCGACAATTCTTTCCGTTAATTCATTATCTTTGTTCAACAATGAATCAAAAACATTGACTCATTTGATGACGAAGTAGGCCTCCTCAGAAATTGGTATAACTCACGTGAAAAGCAGAAAAGATTACTTAGACACTGGTAAAGCATGATACCAACTGATTCCATGGAGAGAGATCTAAATTTGTTGGAGATTTCAGTATACCACACGTTTCTCGGTAATGTGATGAGAACCCAGAACTTTGACTCATGATAACATGGTAACCGGTACCCCCACTATCAGCTGCTCATGTAGATTGACATCCTTTCCATCCAAAACTCACTCTAAAAGAGAGTCCCAAGAGGATATCAAAACCTAATAAACAGGCAAACAGGTTGCTTGAATATCCAAGGACAGCAGGCGAGACTTCAGCGTACGTAATAAAAATACACCACAATGAATATGCCAGGAGAGATGATACGAGAGTAAACTATACCTTGGGACAGAATTATGGTGGTGAAGCGAAACGACAAGTGAAGGAATATTGGAGACGATATCCACAAGGAAGCAGCGGCAGACAAATTGATCACAGGAAACATCAATACAAGCAAAAGAGAAGAAATATACTTCGACGGTTAAGGGGAGTGAATTAGTGCATAGTATTTGGAGAAGGTGATCACATCAAAGGAAAAAATCTTTGTTCAATTTTTTCATCTGAGGGTGATGGTGGTAGTGGGTCCGGGTCGTGGTATGCTTTGGGTAACTATCGGGGTTACTTACGTCCTCCATTGGTTTTTCTTCAGGCATTGGTTTTTTGTGAGATGGTGACGATACCGAGTCGTTTGTGCTTGCCCATACAGGTTGGTATTCGTTGTTGGGTGGTTTGGGTGGTAGTTTAGGTATGTTTTTCAATGCTTGAGGACTGGTTACCTGTCTAAAACTTGGACCTGGTGCTGTTTCTTGAAGATTTTCCAATACTCTTATCCCATCATCTGGGTATGATTGGTCTCTTCGTCTTTGGGATCCTTTTCATCTTCCTCTTCGTTGCGAAGTCATCCTCTTATTGGCGTGAGTTTAAACTGCCAAATTGGAGGCAGAACCTTTTTTTTAATGAAATGAAATGACGAAATAGGAAAAAGGAAGAGAAAAGTTGAAGAAATAAATGAAAGTAAAAGTAAAGTGAAGAAAGAACTTGGAATAAAGTTGATACTCAGTCTTTTGCGTAACGTCTGCAATATCGCGCGGTGCTGTCGACCAGCTTATTATGTTAAAATTAAGCAACGTTGCGGATAAGTTTAGTCTAGGCCACTAAGCTATTACCGTGTCCTTCCGGATTGTTTTCCTATTGACAGTGGTCAATTATTCCTGCTTAATCGATCGCTCTGCTCCTTTCAGGGGGATTAACCTACTCAATTGCACGTCAAAGGGTGAACATCTCCAGCCTTCCGGTGAACTATATTTCGATTATTTTTGTTGCTAAAGCTGGGTTCTTGGTTTTTCTAAATATATCTGATCGTTTTATTTCTTTTCTTGCATCCTGACGAGGTGGATTATGTATACTGTGGATAGTATACTTTGAGATGGGGCTGATAATTTAATACAGGTGTAAAATGATCCTACTGTTGGTAAGTGGATAACCTCTTAGATTAGATTCTAAATCAAAATAGCTGTATCAAAATAACCTTCGCTAATTGAAGAAATAATTATTATTATTCATGGAATGCAGTGTGCTGTATTTTTTCTTGACACTGTATTTACTTTAAAGCTGCATTTCATAACAGTATGTTATCTTCTCTTATAGAAACCTTACCTTTCACGTAAAAGTTTTCTTTCCTTTTGATTTGTGCCGAATTTTTCATTCTTCGGCGTCGTCGAAGTCATGTCATCGATGACATTTTATTTTCATCATTTCCATTTTACAACTCGACGGACGTTCATCGTTCTTTATTATCTTTATCATTGTTTCATCCTGCGCATCGCATTAATTCCTTCATTGTGCCGTGGCTTATTTGTTCCTAACATCATACCGTGTGTTTACTCCTTCAATCCCGTCGTACCGTGCATTTCCTCTTTCATTCCCATCATACTGTGCGTTTCCTCTTTTATTTTCACGAACCGTTACGAAGTAGTCGGATCGAAATAACACATTCGACACTAATACACGTGTGACGTTCCATGGCACCACTGGGATTAGATCCAAATTCTGGTATACATACTGCGCCACATTATTTGTGGAGAAACAATAAAGAGATAGGCACATTTACGAACATCAGATTATCATCGAGTCATAATCTCACCCAGGTTTGACATCACCGACAGAGGAAGGAAGACTGGATCCAAACGAGCCTATTGTCGACTGATTACCTGCTGTAGAGCAAAAATAACACAACGTTATTCCTCAGTCTAGAAACAGGATTGAAGGGATACTAACAGCATCTGGGTTCACCGACTCCTGAACGTTCATCACAGTATCATCTTAGAGGGCTACAATTGAGCGAAGGGAAGTACCATTTGTTAATCATAATAGAGACCTTCTCTGACATTGGACCTTTTAGTCACCGTTCCTTCAGTTTCTTACTTTTCTCTCATTTTCGTGAATTAAAATAGCTCGCTTTGCTGAGAGGTTTGAATCCGCCGGCATAAGAATGGCTCCTCCAAAATCGAATAGAATACCGAGTAAAGAAAAGGAACAGTCTAGAAACGATCGGACAAGAACATACCACCGCATCCACGGAAACCCACCGAGTCCACCCAAAAAAACTGTTCC
>JAULBU010062445.1:0-11406 GCA_032358235.1 Odonthalia washingtoniensis | reverse complement strand
AAATATATGCTAATTATAACTACGGCTATACGTATGTAATAAATGTGATCAGCATAAGCTGACGTTCGGCCCTCTCTTGATCCCTCTCCACTCGTTTTCTTTATTCGTATCCGTGGTCTCTCTTAAAAATAGATTCATCTCCAAATACAAAAGAATCAAGCGTGGAGTGAATTCCATTCTTTATCATTTCACCCCTATTCGAGGTCACTTGTCTTTTCGTTCTTTTATACAATGTATGGTTGTAACCCCGTTTCACTGGGTGTCGTCCATAGTTTGGTCACTACCCCGTTCCCCGATTTTGTGCTATTACGTACTCAATATCTCAATATCTTCATATCGCTTTCAGCAATACATAGCTCCCGTGTATATTTTACCAATAAACACGGCTTGTATGATACACATCCTATGGCTGTTCGTGTCCTTTCTTACATTCCACCCAGTCGAATTAATTTCATTACGTCTGTAACTTTCATTCTCGAAAAGTGCCGAAAACATTTTGTTTTTCAGTTACCGAAAACACCCGAAAATCATGTACAGTTTTAGGCATTTTTAGGGACTACTTTTTGGGAATTTTGTCGATAAATTTTTGACAATTTTCCAATTTTTAATAATTACTACACTATTACTGTAGTACTATAATGCGATGTGCAAACGACATAAAAGTACTACATGTTACATTTCTTTAATTTAATATTATTTTGAATATATTTGGAACCATTTTAATTTTTTCCAAAAACATTTCGTTGTTTTCGAGCCCGGGTCCCAAAATCGCACGAAACGGTATTGGAAAACAGCAAAAAAAATCACATTATAACTGTAAATTTTGTCAAAATTGTGTGGAAAATTTTACGAAAAGTACTTTTTCTTCTGAAAACGTTTTGGCAATTATCGCAAAATGTTTTTGGAAAAAAGGATATTTTTTTACTTCGTTCTGTTTCGAAATTACTTCCAAGCTCACCCTTTGTCGTCAACAACACCACCACCACCACCACCACCTGTATCACCAAGTTAAGCACTAGTATCATTGACATTAGTACTACTTTCTTTCCGAAAAATACCAGAGCGACTTCTGGAAACAAGGAACAATTACCGCAGGAAAAATGTCGCCATTACTGTTATTCGGATTACAGCTACAGCTACTTCCATTGCAATGCATTGAAGCAGCATTGGCAGCTGCTTGAAATACAGCAGCACTCGACCCAGAGTGTTTACGACGTGCTGGCGTTGCAGGACGGTCTTCAACATTTTTACACGTCCTGAGCCGGTGGTGTAGGAATCCGAACGTCCATTGGTGGATCAGTGGCAGTTGAAGCAGTTCGGAACTCCGTAAAAGTATCTGCCGTATTCTCGACGCCATAGGTCCTGCATGCATGTTACGTGGTGTTCCCGCATCCATAAGTGGTTCTTGTTGCTGATTTAAATGACCAGAAGATGTAGTGAAGATGAATATGTCGGCCCTGGTGTTTTCTACGGTGTACTATCACTATTAATAATATTACCCTGTAGATACGATGGATAAGTCGGTCCTTCCGACTCGCTAGGATGGGTAGAAAAAGGTGATGGTGATACCATGTTAGCTCCATCATTCCGAGGTGGTGGATCCGTGCCAACGGCCGATGGATTGTACATCGGGAATTTATTTCCATAATTGGCACCATTTCTGCCTGAAGAAGGTGGTGGTTTTGGTATTGGCAGTGAATCCTTTGTTTAAGAAGCCAACATCATGGGTGATGCATGAGTAGATCTAGATTAATCATTCTGGTTCTTGTTAAAGAAAGGACGTTTCTTAATCAATTTAGCATCATATCCGTCACAGTTGATAAGAAACCAAGTATGTCTCTTATCTTTCTGTAAATCGAATCGCTAGGTTGGGTCACGCACCAACAGATTTTTGGGTCACGCACCAACAGATTTCCCAAAAGGCCGCGAACATCACGAGAAAAATAAATGGGATATTTAACCTTATAATCCAAGATATGGTCGTACAACTTGTCAGTATTTGGTTCTTGAAATGGTAACTTTTCCCATAACAACGAATACAGTATAATGCAACACGACCAAACATCATCTTCAGAACTAGTGTATCCCTTTTGTGCGCTATCGATGATTTCTGTAGCACAATAATCTGGTGTACCGCATTGCGTACATATCAACCCAGTATTCACATCCATTTCTTACATGGGGGAAATCTTTAATCTTAATGTCACCATTCTCGTCGACAAGTGGATGTTTAGACTTCAAATCACGATGTGCCACCCCCTTTTTATTGCAGAACTCATTATTAATGTGACTACGACTATTTCCATGAAGCTAAATTTAGCGCAATCGTGCGATGTTTGGGTAATTGAAGCTCTCCCTTGCTGACAATGACGTTCAGTATCTGATTCCTCTGAATATTTCGCTTCGTCAATGCGTCAGTAATATTCACAGATCCCTGAATCTCATCACTTATATATCCCTACTGTCAAAATAATCGCGTATTCTTTGAACTGTTTGCCTAATCCGGTAGTCCCTACTCTCATCTAACGTATCAATGGTGTCGTATAGTTCTTTTGAATCCACATTTTTAACTCATACCAGAACTTAGATTCAATGAACACGCTTGAAATAACCGGAGGGAGGTTGTATCTTCGGTAATCCGCATCCGTACATACTAAGATCTCAGCAACGTATGAATAATTGCAGACTCTCCATTGCTTTGAGCTGGACCAATCTATTATGTGAAGTATTTGCTGTTTACCATTCGACTCGAATAACAGCCGTGGTAAGGCCCATTTGATCATATGAAGAATTCTGAGATATGTTGAACGATGCGTCCGAAAATGTATACACTTTCGGCACTTTTTCCATTTTGAATGGTACTAGAAAATATAAGATTGGTTCTAGCCTGTATAATTCTTTTAGCGAATTATTTTCCTCTATAAGGTCCTTAATTTTCAAGCTTGGTTCCCTCTGTTGCATTAATGGTTCCGTAAACAACAATTGTGGTAATGCTTCACAACCGGCCCATACCAATTTACCTGCCAATATTCTGAAGTCACGTATTTCATTCGATGTCGCACACAAATCCCTTTTACCATATCTAAGTTTATCAATATCCATTGGCTTTATCTCAGACACATGATTTTTTCCATCCGCAATTTTATAGATACTGCCATTTTTTGCCATAATTTGCATCTGTTGAAGAATATGTCGTCCCCTATTATTTTCTTACTAATCTCAAAACGCTTCTCTATATCTACACCGAAAAGTTCCATTGTTAATTCGTTCCCTACAAGTAAAAAATGTTGGGTACCGTTTTCCAAGATAAGTTGTATCTTTCAATTCATATCCTTTTTTATGACGAACTGACTGATCCCAAGGACGTGATTAAATGACCTGTTCCTACTGCCTTCCGGCCTCGATTATTTCATAAGGCATCTTTTTCAACATCCATAGAATACCACGACTGCAGTTGGCCTGTGGAGTTTGTCTGACAAATATCCTCCTCTTGATTGGCCCACTCTGCATGTATGCCCTTTTTATGTTTATATAACCTAATTTTAAAGATAAAATGGTTGCAAGACTCATAAGTTGGCGTTTAACATAGAACTGGGCTATCACGGAGTCCTTTCTTCTTGTATCATTGATCTTATTCCTGTTTCCATTTGGAAAAATTATAGCTTTCAATCGCTTGACATGTTTTCTTCGGTTTTAATTTATACATGAAGTTCATGGCATTTAGTGAGAAAATAATTTCTTCACATTTGAAATTATATTCTCACTCCGTGAAACATTTTTATCATGTATTTGTTTGTATGCTCCATCCCAATTCGAAGTTAGTTCTTTTCTCTCTTCTTTTTAAATAATCCATGATGGAGCGAATCCCATACGTCTTCTTGTTACCTATTCCGAACCGATGATCTCATACATTTCATGCAATATTTGTTTTGTTGCTCTTCCGATTTCAACCCCGTACCTGTCCACTCTGTTCCTTCTTCTGTATGAGTCCCAATATCCTTATATTCATCTCCTTTACTTTATTTGTCAATACACTGGGTTTCCACTCTCGTCTATGATGCCAATATCATCTTCCTTCGCTGAATTCACATCCTCGCCATCCTCACCAAAAATGTGATACGTCAGCCTGTCGTTATTTTCAATTATTTCATCCTCTATATAGTTAGATATATATATATATATATATATATATCTAACCCTCTGTTCAGAGTTACATTGGACATATCGATTCCGTCGAATTGGTGAGACTATTGTCGGCAGTACAAAACATCTAATGGAAAGACTACTACAGGCGAGGGACTAGCTTGTATTGAATCCATCAATATGCACAGAAGACCGTGGTTATGGTAGGGAAAAAATTGTTGATATACTTCGAGAATGTGGTGTGACGTCAATTTTCCTCATGCCGGATAATTTAATACGCTTTCATGCTTTGTGGTCTCTTTCTACTTGACAGTTGGTATAGATGAATAAATTGTTACAAATACAGATACTGATTACATAGAAGATATAAATATGGGTGAACAGGTTGACGGATTGCAAGAATTGGATAATTTTTATAATTAATAATACTGGTAATCATGGTCACGCATGCTACTTTTCTAAAAGAAATGGAGACCGATCTCTGAGATTTCTGTGTTTTCTTCAGCTTTTAGGGACCCCATGGTGATAAATATTGTAAAATTCTCCGCTTTTTGTATGATGTACCCGCACATCTCCTCTACAAGCCGAACCATTGGGTACACACACGGAAAGTTGGGCCAGTAATTCATCACTTATTTGGAACCAAATCTGGTAGAAGTTCAAGTAGTGGTGGGTTTTGTAGACAAAAAATGGGCAGTTGATAATAATACGCTCAGATTAGCTTATAGCATACTGACGGGAGTACATCGGTGCGCAGATTGGTTTGTACTTCGACAGTTCCGTCTGACAGGTACAAACGCAAGTACAGTTATGCTAAATGATGACAGATTCCGTAATCATATTGGAAATCCCAGCTGCCCAGCCTCAACATAGACACACACTACAAGAGTGGTTGTCTACTTTTTGCGCATCGTGGTTTAGTAGGAAAAGGAGCTCGGAATCTATGATTAAGGGTACTGCAAATGAGGACACAGTAATCAGTATGACCCCCCCGAACATCTTTATCAATGTGTACAACAACTTTTGGGAACTAGATTCTAGAGTCGCACTTTCACGCAGACTATGAAGTGTGGTGCATAACATGGAATGATTTTATTAGTGTCGATGAGGGAAGCTAATACGTTTCACAAGAAGTCCATCACATACTTTTGTTTATAGGGTACAGTACATTTTACTGTTTACAGTACATTTGTTTTAGATGTTGATAACACTGAATTTCTTTTTGAGTTGTGCAACTATGGGACATGTTTTAAAAGCTTCTTCATTATCATCGTTTCCCCAACTCTGCTCGATAACTAATGCACCACTATCTTTACAATGATGCTGTGAAGCACGACCAACCTTATCATACATTGATATTAAATCGTTTTGGTGTTCATTCTCCTTTCTATCTTTGTTTCTCCTTTTCCCATTTTTGTCCTTTTTATTATTATTGTTAGTAATAATGATATTATTATTATTATTCCTTTTCACTTGATTACCCATTTGTTTATGACGTGAATACTTGGAAACAGTTTCCCATCCACCATCGTCGTCCTCCCCATCATTTGATTTCGTATTAAGTTCATATTGCATTTTTTTACCACTATTATTTTTGTTGCAATCTCTATTATCATTATCATTATCATTATCATCTCTACTATTATCATTAAAGCCATGACCATCGTCACCAACTTCAATAAGATGTCCATATCGATTATTCGTTGCTATGCGTTTAGGAGCAGCATTCCATCTTTGAATCTCATTGTTCACTTCGTTTTTATCATTATCTTCTTCTTTTTTACCCCATGCTGAACTTTCACATTTCAGTTCATTCTCAGTATTACCTGCGTTTGCTTCAACACCAACGTTGCCCCCAGCATCAGCATCAACATCAACACCTTCTTCAACCCCCCATACCTGGCTCTCAAAAGTCAGTCTGTTATGAGCATCAGCTAACATTGATTGATTCATTAATTCATTCATTCCACCATCCACTTTTTCAATATTGTCTTCAGTCGTTTCCTCTTCTCTATTATTCTCATAGTCATTTACTTTTTCATTTTCATCAACAATCATCCTAGCACTAACTCTTTGATCCTGGTTATTATTATCTACTGCACTCTGTTCTTCTCCCGCTTTGCGTACCTTTAATTTCAATTTCAATTTTAATTTCAGTTCACGTTCTTCACGTAGACGTTTAGCTCTTTCGTATTTTGTTTCAACGATTTGAGAAGATGATGAAGAAGGGTCATAGAAAAATGAAGGATCGTTGCCTAAAATAACATCTTCTTGGGAAGGTGCTAGACACTGTTGACCAAAACATTCCTCCCCGTACAAATTACTATTGAACACCCTGCCTCGTCCGTAATTGAAAGATGTCATCCCTGCTGTACGATTAGTCGAAC
The DNA here is from genome assembly GCA_032358235.1 of Odonthalia washingtoniensis. Classification (NCBI taxonomy): domain Eukaryota; phylum Rhodophyta; class Florideophyceae; order Ceramiales; family Rhodomelaceae; genus Odonthalia; species Odonthalia washingtoniensis. The sequence goes on along the minus strand of JAULBU010062445.1, from coordinate 4,876 downwards.
TTAAATCTGATGGTAATAGTTTATATGTTGATGGTGTTTTTACGTTCTTATCATGACTTTCATCACCTTCACGATTTTTATATTTGCTTCCATCATGATTAGGATTTTGAGATCTTCTTTGTTGATGATGTTGTTGGGGTTTCCGTTGTGGTTGTTGAGATGAAGAGCCGTGTCGCCGAGAAGAGTGACTAGCTACGGAATGAGGTTGAGTTGAGGCAGTGTTTGGAAAAGGTCGTCGTGAATATTTTCTAGAGTTTGGAGAAGTAGAACGATACTTATCTGTCATGTTGATGGCAACAGAAGTTTATTAATTAACAGCATCGAAGGTGATGGGGATAAAGCGACGGGTTTGTCGTTCCCCCACATTTTATTGAGAAATAAAATGGCTGTATATAAATTTAAAATTTCAAAATTTCACTTTTAATTAAAACATACTGTACAACCATCCGCCTATGGGTGTAGTATTTTTACAAAAAATAACATCCTTGAATATTATTCCTGGAACGGCCCTATAATTCTTGACAAGAAAGAATGTATAAGGAAGAAGTGATTAACGCGGTATATGCCCAAATTCAGTCATTATCATGTCTGTATCCGTATCGCTGTACATCTTCTTTCCTTCTCTCTCCTTTACTCTCAGTTTCGGCGTATCCCCTACGTCCAACGCTTCTTCTTTCAACACCTTTGTCCCACCACCAAATCTCCTCATCATCGCCACCATCTTCTTTGTCTTGCTCTTCTTCATCAATTTGGTCACGCCATAGTAAACGACTACTGCGTTTATGAACAGCACCGCGTAAACGTTCTAGTAATCCCCTTCGATGATAACTCTCAGTTAATTCATCAAAACCTCTTTTGTTTGGTGCTATACTTGATTGCCCTGTTAGTGATGGATCCACTATAATGAAATCTTCATTATTTCCTTCGTTTTCTTTTAATGGTTTAATTTCGTCAGTATTCTCTCCATTTCTCACAAAGTTATTATCTGATTGTTGAGGATTTTGATGTTGATATAGATATTGATATTGATATTGATATTGATTATTGGGATTGCTGTTATTGCTGTTATTATTACTATTCTTATTATTATTATTATTATTATTACTATTATTATTATTATTGTTGTTAACACCATCTACAATTAACACATCTTCAAATTTATCGTTATTTCCTAAAGCATTTCCATTTTCTTTATTCATATATCCATACGTAAGTGGCACAAATTCTTCTATAATTTTATCACCACCACCATCATAATCATCATCATCATCATCGTCATCGTCGTCATCGTCATCGTCGTCATCGTCGTCATCATCATTAATGTCAACATTCAATGGACTCTTACCTTCTTCAATACTATCCTCATTTTCATAAAATTCGATACAGTCCCCGTAATCACTACCATGATGATGATGTTTTCGTCTGTTCTGCTTACGTTTTTTCTTTTTTCTTTTTTCATGATGTTCACTTTCTTTATCACTATGATTATTATAATCATAATCATAATCATAATCATAATCAAGAACATCATTACCACGACTTTCAATTGCCCATTGATTTAAATTAATTTCTTCTTCCCACCATAAAAATGCAGTAACATAAAAAAAATTCATAATTCCACATAATAATATTAAAATACTACCTATTAAGTTTGTAATGAAAATAATATTTTCTTGTATTTCAAAACCTTGTATATCATTATTATTATTATTATTATTATTATTATTATTACTGTAATTATGATTTAAACTAGGTAACATTAATATAGAGGATAAACAGAAAGAAACATTAGTAATAACATTTTGAAAACCTAATAACATTCTTATATTTAATAACATATCAGGTATATTTATATAATTAATACTTGATATATTAGCAGCTATATTAGCAGTTGAACCAATTATTAATAAACAAAAACCAATTGAAAATTGTCTTTTACATATTTCATCAATGGATTCTAATGATACGGTCATTGAATGTATTAATATTGAAGAATGTGATAAATTATTAATTGTTGCTATCAAACTTGCATTTAATAATGATAATGATCCTAACGTTAATGAAATAGCTGAACATATTTGCATTTGTGCTTTAATACCAACTGTAATATGTTTTACATGTTTTTTATATTTCTTCTTTTTATATTTACGTTTTAGTTGTTCATTTAAAAATAGTGTACGTATTGAATGTATTAAATCACGTATATTTGCTAATGTTAAATATATACTAGATACAAAAAATAAATGCCAATCATGTTTTGATGCATATGGTATTACTCCACATCTTGATAATGATCCTATTGCCATACATATAGATGTTGGTATATATCCAGCAGCTATTAATCTTTCAATAAATATATGACGATCTAATTGTTCATTATCTTCAAATAATCCGCATACACTCCTCAAGAATCGAACCATTACTTATGCACATTAAGTTTTGTGATATTGATAAGGATTTTGATTTTTGATTTCTTTTTTGCTGAGAATATTTAAAATAGCTGAAGATGAAGATGAATAATTAAATATTTAATAGCAGTAGTCGTTGACGTCGTTGACGTCGTTGTCGTTGTTTTGTCGCTGTTTTATTTTATTTTATTTTCCTTGCGCTATTGTTGTTGTTGGTTATTGCAAGTGGATGATGTTACTTCTTTTGAGTGTGTGTGGTATGTTTACCATAAGGTTGTCCCATTATTTACTATGTTCACTATTATTAATTCCAATAAGTAACTTGTGGTCTAAACAAAATGGTGATAAATACTATATTTATTAAATAGAAAATGTGATGACATTTTCTCGAATTGAAAAAAAAAAAAATGAAAGACATACGTCCGAAAAAATAAAGATACATGGATGGAATGATACATGACGGATGTCAGCTACAAACGCAAAAGGGCGCAAGTGACTCAACGAATTAAAACCAAACTTCTGGGCTTGTACGTCATTGATCATGAACGAACTGCACTGGTTTACCACCCCTTTTATTTTATTATTATTGTGTAACACATTTGTCAACATAAAATAATGCAAGTGAATGATGAGCGTTCATACTTCGATGATGATGATTAGGCCGTCAATGAAGAACATGGATTTTCAAAGATCGATAGTGATTTCCACCTGCCGTGCAGGAGTAAGGACACCTTCCCAAGCATCACCAACGCTCCAGAATGCCGAATTTCTATCAGGAGTTGGTCCTCCACCGATTTTCCTCTCATAAAGAACTACTCAGTGAGATAACGATCGTAGCACTGAGAGACTGAAGATATGCTGGGTTATAATTCGAGGAAAAATTATTCGTCAAATTCCAGAATCAGAATTTCTTCTCACATTACAGTTGACAGTAATGTTGAATGACATTCAATGTAAGCAATATTGCTTACATTAGAGAACATTAAATGCCAATTTTGGCTGCACAGCTGATTGGGTACCAGTGTTCAATGATTTCGTTTCCTTATCCAAGCTTACATAAGCCTTCAAATTTTGTAATTTTAATTACGAAAAGTAATAAAAATAATTTGAATTAATAAAATTGCGGTTTGAAAGAACGCGCTGATTTCTATGACACTTTTTAGCTTTGGTAATTTTACGGGCCAAAAGTGCCGGTATGGCCTGTGATTGGCCAGAGCGGTGTTTGCGATGTATAAGGGGGTGCATGTTTTGGAATGTTGTCGTAACGGTGCAGATATTGTTCTGAACGGATACAAGGCTTTCTTGAAATGGTTCTACTGGAAGATGGAAACGTGGCATGGGAAGGTTGTAAGGCAACATGCAGTTAAAGTAACATTTCACGAGTGTAATGTTACAAGTCATGTAGGTTCGCGTATATATTCGAATGCGCGCATTCGCTCGTTTTTTTTGAATGATGATTTAATAAATTATTGTTTCTGCACCTCAAATTTTTTGTAAAAATCAACTCGAAAAACACCCTCACCAAGCACATACTTCAAATACATTCAACATTTAAAATGAGTTCTGACGATCATGCCAACACCAACCTGATGTCATCTGCGCAGCGATTTATGCGAAAGACTAATGATGGGCGGGAAATTCTGAGCGTTCTGATTACACCTCTTGGCCTTCAGCTACCTCTGCCCGCACGGCAGGGGTACATTATCGTCCCCTCTGGTCCGGTCTTGTCTTTCATTCGTTGTGTTTCCTGTCGTGTTTCGTTGACACGACCTTCGATAACATGAATCACATATGGATACACCCGGCGTATCCTCCGCGACGACGTATCCCACCCGGTACTACATGATAATTATAAGATAAAGACGACATAGAACTTGCGCGGTTGTACGCATCTGCATATCGCCCAGCAAAGCGAACACTCTCACGTCAGCAGTGATGTACCCGACATGGACTGCCTGATCGCCAGCACCAACATGCCCTACATGTCCGCTCATTACTGTGACTTGCATAATAGATCGGCGGCTAGAACTCACCACCATCTGCAGGCTTGCCGTGACCGGGACGATAACCTCACCAACGAGCCAAGCAGGTCCACCGCATCCACGAAAATCATCTACTGTTGATTGCCACCAATGGTCACTCGATCGCTCAATGACGTGAAATCCGTCATGTACACCGAATCCCTCACGATATGGAATGGGGATATCAGATATGATATGACACGGACGCAACTATTTGCTACGTCAGTGTTGTCACGGGCAAGTCCGACTGCTCCTGTGTGTATGATACTGAGGAACACCTGGATCCTCTCGCGTGCGCGTCACGCATGCAAGAGTCACTCGGCCGGGTCGCATTTCTACCAGGGAACGACCATTAAGTCAGGGATCCGTCGGGTGCAAATAGTTGAGCGTTGTCTATAATTGTCCAATCGATGGGGCCTAGTTAATGAGGGGACTGTATGGGTAGGG
>JAULBU010062436.1:0-11409 GCA_032358235.1 Odonthalia washingtoniensis | reverse complement strand
CATGCTATTCCGTTACAGTCACATCCACAACCTGTTCCATGTACTAGGTGGATGGGGTGTCTGGTGCCAGCGCATAGAAAATTCCAGATGTAAGCTATTCAAATATTTATACATTATTTGTTCACGACAGTCTGCGTTACAAAAATTTGCAAAATTTGGAACTATATATGGAGTCGGAAATCGTGCAAACAATTTAATTTTTAATTTTTTGATATAAAAAATTAAAGAACTAATTTTTTGCAAAATTCTGAACTTCATATGGAGTTTGAATTTTTTTTTATTTTGATAATAAGTTTTTGATTACAAAATATCTTTTCATCACTATTTCACATCCCTCTATGTGGTTGTACACGTCCGCTTACCCCAACGACGACGCCCGATCATCCATCATGTGTTCCACTTCCATCACCTGTTTTCTCAACGACAACGCCCGATCATGCGTCATTACTTCCACTTCCACCACCTGCTTTCCCAATTACTGAGACGTAATTTGACGCATATTCGGATATGACCTTTTTTCGGGTATTTCGTTGAAACGTTTAAAGGAGCATAGAACAGGGTTCTTACGAAATATATCCTTCTCCGTTCAACTTTACTTCTAGCAAACAGGTCGATACAATTTTTTTTCTTCATCCATTCAATTTTCAATTTTCGTTCCCTACTCCGTCTTCAACAAGTTCTCATCAATAAATATGTACACTACTACATCTGACTCATCATCGTCAACGGAAACCTAATTCACCAGATTCTTTCTCTTCGCTTTCCAACAGAGTTTCGAATCAAATATATTCAAGATTAAGTTCAACTACAATAATTTACACCTTAAACGATATATCAAGTCGGTTCAGATAACTGATGACGCAACAAGCAAGCATATTACAAAAAGATTTGAGGATAAGTCGAGAAAAAGAAATAAGACATTGACTTGTTCCGTATTCAAGTCGGCTGGAGCTGATGGTGATAAGGTTCTTGCAGAAATGGGGACGAAGTAAATCAGGCAAATTGTTCGTGCAGCACTTTCTATCCACACATTCGCATGCTGAGATGGCCGAATACTCGAAATTTTCAACAACTTATTTGACAGAATGAAGACATCAACATGGTTCTTGGTCGGGCCAACATTCTTTCACATGATCATCCAATCAACATCCAAACGTCGAAGAAATAATCCATTCAACATTCAAATTTCAACGCCATCAACGTTTGAGTGTATGATATACTTTCATAGTGTTGATCTCCTATCAAATCTCCTTGTGGGCTACAAAACAAATAAATTTGTTGCTATTAAACAATTCACCAGTACGAATATTGGCTCCGTCTGTCAAACACTTTGTAAAGCTTGGGATCTACTTGCAAGATCATTGAACATATCACCGGTTAGTACAATGTTTTCTCCGTATAAATACTTCCACTATTCAACATCAACTTTCGTACCAACTTAGTCAAGGCTTAATGGTTTCTCCGTTCTAACTCAACACGATTCCTTCACAAAAGATTGTGGCCACGTTATTGAAAAAGATTTAGTATGCACTATAGCTTGAAACCGCAGAAAACAAGAGGATCAGGCCTACAGATACATCACAACAGACTTCTTTACAAAACTGCGAAACATCCTTGACAACGTTTCGATGTACGAACAGGATTTCAATTTGGAAACAGCCTTGTTCATGCAACTACTCATCTGCAAAGAAGACAGTTCAGAACTCCTGCAATGCTTTGCAACATCCCAGAATCCGTCTCAACAGAATTAAATATCTACGTTCCAGAGGTTGACACATCTGCGGTAATCGAAGTGCCTGACCATGCAACTGAGACATTACAGTCTAATCCATCATCAATACAAAAGCAATAGCAGGTACAGCTAATCGAAGAAGACCGCCCACTTTTAATGATTTGGGACGGATACCGAAAACATTTAAAGTATCTGCTGATGTTACTGACCAAGAGGTTACGTCACCATCACAGTCAGATGATTCCGAGGACGACGCTAACGTGAACGATGAAGATGAGATTGAACCTGCAACTTATGACAACATATCACAAGCTGGAGAACATTCTTTGGAAGAGTTGAGAAAATCAATGGACAAATCATTTCCTTGCTTTGAATGAAGATTCCAGGATCTTGTGAATGTTTATCAGGACTTCAACGATGAGTACATTAAATAGAAGGCCCATATAATTCTCACTGACCCTCCCTACAACACGAGGTTAAATCAAGAATGTGCAAACTCAGATCACGATCAATTCAATCATAAAGCCATGGCATATTTCGTGACCATTTGTCGAAAGTATATGTCCAACAGGAGTCATACCACATTTTTGCTCCGCGTTGCAGTTTTCAAGTTTAGTTGACCTCTTCCAGTCACCAGAATTTGGAAAATATGTAAAAGTATACGAAGCAAATTTCACTGATGATGACTATGACGAAGATGAACTAGAAGCAGCAGTTTTCACAGTGGAATAAATTCCACTCCATTACACAAAGAAAAGAGGTTACTATAATTCGGATCGCAGGTTAGAAAGATTTTCTCATCTCTCTGTAGTTGAACAAGCAGTTCATCTATGGAAGAATGGTATAGTTTTTAAATATGAAATAGAGAAAAGTAACTATACACGTCTAGGGTCAATCTACAGTGTTCTCCCGGGGACTTGTAACGAAATTTACAACATTCGCAAAGTCCCAAACGGAGAAAAATCTACCTACCGTCACACACTGAAAGAACGGGTACACGGGAAATGCTCCAACCTGAGCAAAAATCAAGACAATGGATGATGGATCTCATCGAGAGGTTTACGAAACCAGGAGATTTGGTTGTAGATACTTGCGCCTGTACATTTTCTGTGGAAATTGCATGTATTCATCTGCGTAAGCACAGAAAATTTGTTGGTTGTGATAACGATGATAAATGTTTAGAGCTTGCCAGGACTCCCCTGGTTTCACTCTTTGATCGTCAATTACTGAACCCAATTCAGAATTGCATGTTCGTGCAAAATAAAAAGTTGAGAACTGATGAAGCAGTAAGTTCGTACCAGAATTAACATTTTAGGACTTTATTTCCTATTGCAAGGGGCAGAGAACTTTTTCTTGATTACGGTGACGAACATGTTCGTCATGTTGAGGCCGACTAGTTATTTTATTTCCTTTCCAGCTTCGAAATTTTATATTTATCATACCTATCTTATTCTAGACTCTTCGTACACCTATGCCCTTCCATTAATACCTATCTCATTTACAAATGGTCTTCAACTAGTTCATTTTGTCCAAAATTTAAAAATAAAAAAACTTGTATAAACAACCTTTCATTGATTACGGTCCTCTTCATGTTCATCACGTTGAAAAAAACTACTTCTTTTATTCTTATTTTCCCTTCATTTTATCTTAAGGTTGTCTCGTTTTATGTACACTAAATTTCACACTTATCACTACAAATACAATCAGTGAAATAATATGAATTATTTCACTATACACTGTCAATTCTATAAAAGCCTCTCATGGTACAAGAAATAATATATACGTTAGATTCTGAGAATATAACATTTACTTTATTACTTTCCACATGTTTGAGAATGGCAGCCTGTCATGTTTCGCTACAATTACATGCTCTCGTTTTTAGAATACAACATTCCAATAGCTGTTGTGATACAATACAATGTGACGAACCAGACATTGCGATTAATGCAACACAACATGGAAAATTAGTACAAATAATGCTTGAACAAATTACCACACTCACCTACTCATACATGATCATGTACGGGTAATTGTGGATTATCACTATGGTGACGGAGGCATCTGTAGTACAGGTGCCTCCGTTTCAACAGTAATCTATATCGTAACGTAACCTATTTACTACTCTTCCACACTTGAAGTGTGCAGGGTAGGAAATATGTTGCGTTTTCCCTTCCCCAAGTTGGAGAAGAGAAAAACTAACAACTAATATCTAAATCTATCATGTCATTGCAAGAATTCATTCTACCCAAATATAAAAAACGAAGATAACCGTTTACGACACCGCAAGGGCCAGGAAGTCCTGTTCTGCTTCCCAACCTCCACAAGATCGCAAATGATTCCCTACCTTTCCACACTTGGGGAAAACAAACACTAACTACTAAAAGATTAACAACTAATAACTAAACTATGGTAGTTACAAGAATGATTGGCATTGAAAGGAAATGGAGACAAAAATATACGGGAACCAATGCAAAGATTCTCTCAAATAGACATTTTTCAACCATTTGGTGCACGTTAAATAGTATTGTTATGAAAAACCCTTCACCTCTTCAAATTATCGTAAAAGTAGTCTCAACTAGTGAAAGGGATTTTATAATTTGCCCAACGACGTGTTAACAACCTTAACATGTGCCATACATATACAAGTTGTCTCTACTTCGATGGGTACTTAAAGTCATATCCTTATAAATTCCCTTCCATTTCTCATTGATTCTAATTGCCTCATGTGCATCATTATGTGAACGTTTCCATTGCATCATGTAACGGACACGATACGTTTATAATCTCTCACGGATATGTGAATGGCTCCCTTTCAGCTCTTCAATGTACGCATTTATGACATACAGTAATTGAATTTCTGATGGTGTTCCTGCATTCCTCTCTGATATTTTTTTATTGCTGGCTATCATACACGCACTCCTGTAATCACTGTATTCATAAAATTGGATTGAAAAGGAGTGACAACAATGACCAAAATTGGGGCCCAAATTATTTTTTATGATTAATTGTCACAACTACACGTAACTACAAAACACTGAATGCCCGGCGTTCATAAAATTACCAGGTTTTGACAATAATAATTCCCAGGGAAAAACTACGATGTTTGAATGTCCAACATACGATTGGCTCAATGTGGGCGTTCATATGGCCAAAATTTATGAATGGTTCCCGTGTAAATCCAGTCCCTTCCACCTCTTTGAAGTAGGCATTAATTCCCGGAAACACAGACATATATATAAATTGATTTTCTTTATTCATATCCATTCTTTCACTGTGAACATATAAACCATATTGAACTGCATACATATAAAAGCGGCATTAATAAATATAAAGAAAATAACAAAAGTTAGTAAATTGAATATGAAAAGATCATGAAATGGGAATTAGAGTGAGAAACCATAAACGGAAGAGGAATGAAAACATACGTATTTACCTGAACCAGAGTAGTTGAAGAAGATAAGTAACCTGTAAACGAAAATCAGAAGAAGAAGAAGTGAAGGTAAAGGAAGGTTAACAAATATGAATGGAGTTTTGCTAAAAATTTTGAATGAATTAATACTTAATGGATACTTACCTGTGGTAAAATGTTTACGTATGCAATAAGTTCATGTTGATAGGAACTGACATGTACGAGTTGCTTTTGAATGTTCAGAATGAGTGAACTGTCATCGTTTCGGAATCATCTTTTAAGTAGATCGCTTATACTTGTGACTGGTTGATGGGAATGTGCACGGATGGGGGGAAAACAGATAATGGAATTGTATCAAAACGGCACATAAATGGCTGATTAGTTGAAATTTTAATAACTGGAAAAGGTAAACAACGGTCATTTATCACACTGAAACGGCAGATCTGAAAAATGTTGAGAAATCGAAAAAGTACTATTGCCATTAAAACTTCCAATATTATTTTTTAATAAGAAATCAAGTAAACATACAACAGAAAATAATAAAAAAATTACACAATCCGAAAATAAAGCAATTAAAAATATTAAGGGATCCGAAAAATTAAATATGGACGTGGGCGTTCTGTTACGTGTATGCTATCAACGAAATGGCGTGGTGCCCTCGAAATATCTCAGAAGACACCACAAGTATGTGGCATTTAAAACTAGGAATGGGGATAGAGATTCATGACATACAAAGGATGGATATATCATGATGTATGATACTGGCTATGAAATATATAAGCAATGTATGACATATATTTCAGTAGATTATGTAATTATTGTGTCGTGTGATAATTTTTAATAGAGAAAATCATATGCACCTATTTACCCAACTCTTGCCGTCACAGGACACAGCTGTAGCTTTATATTGAATAATTCAACAGGAAATTCAATGGAAACATATTGTATTATCATGAACAGTTCCATTGGACAACAGTATGGATGTGGAAAGGCGGCTGGCAGTAGTGGAACTATAGCTGAATCCGTATCGTTATTGACGGAAATGGGACATGACATGGACAAGAGGAAAGCTAGCGTGCTAAAAACGTTGTTGGCTTTATATTTAAGTATCATATAATCTTTAGTTGGAAGGAAGGAGGTGGAAGAAGTTATTAACATCATCTGAGACGCTGACTTTGATTCGAGATTATTCTCAAAGCAAGTACTGTCAGTTGAATACTGTAAACAGATTATGTCTGAAATTATGACGAATTGTCGGGAAAGAAAGTGAATATTAAATAACATGCATGAAAGTGGTGGAGTTGAAATTGAACAAATGTTCAACTCAGTTTTATCTTCTGTATGTCTTGTTTTTATTTGTTAGTGTATCGTGATATTGAAGAAGTAACATGGTTTATACAAATTCAATAACGTTTAAGTACTTTGTGAAATGGTCACCAGTACAGTCAATTTGCTGGAAATTGTTTCCGATATTACAATTTTTATTGCATGTTTTGTTGAGAGCGATCAGTTTCGAAAATTGCAACCTATCTACAAAATGCTATACTATGCTTCGTAATGAAGAAAAGACGCAGTTAGAACTAGACTACTTGTGGCTCACGTTATTAGCATGATGTTATAGATGATGCAAAAACATGGGTGTAAAGTTGTTTCCACCGTGATAGTAATCACATTTTGGATATAGATTTGATCAATGATCATTTCCATAAACACATTACGATAAGCTTAGCGGGTAGTAACAAGGGGAGTAGTTGAATTTATTAGCAGCTATTTCTTATTTTGAAGATTGTTTACGTGATATTCGTATCATATACAGTCTGTATCAAAGAGGCTGTATTTGGAATGAAATCAAATAAGGTACAGAAATCAAAAACTTTACACTCCATATGGTGGGGGATATTTCCGGAAAATCAATTAATTGACTTTTTGCTGCAAAAAATCAAAAAATCGATTTTCCCCAAAGAACGAAGTCCGCATGGTGTGGGAATAGCATACAATGTCTTCCAGACACATAGCATAGTGAAATTTTGACTGAAAGCTGTACAGATCTACTATCATAGCCGTTACATGTAGTTTCAACCTATGATGGAACTTGTTCCATTATCGAAAGTTCAAGATAATATTGTACCAGGAATAAAAGGTAATCTTTAAGTTATTGCGATTCATTTAGTGTTATGAAATCAGATATGGTGGATCGCAGCGGCTTCAGGAAACGTTTGAAAAGATTATCGTGGTCAACAATAGGAAATTCGGAACCCCAGTCCAAAGTGGTGAGAGCGGGTAGTTTCGGAAGTGACGATGTGGTAGATTAAATCAGTGCTATTTCTAACATGGTTGTAGAAATGCGCAGTGTTGGTCGAGGTCGAGGTACAGGAAGGATTCCTGGAGTTCGTAGAAACAGAAGATGGTGTAATGGTAGAATGAGCGGAACAGGTACAAACGAATCTTCATCTATGAGTAGTATTGATGAAGTGAATAATCTCGTCACGGATCATATGGATTCCAGAACGGATAGTGATGTGAGTGTGAATACTGTCAGAAACGATAGGAAAGATACCGGTGTGGGTGCTGAAATGGGAAAATTTTCGTCAGTACAAGAAAAAGTAAATTTGGAATATTTCCGTCGACTGGGAGAATATGTTCGAAAACTAACTGCGGAGAGCCCAAGACTTTCTGTGATGATGAATTAGTACAAGTTTTCGGCCAATGAGAAAGCACGGGAGGTGATGAGTAAAGATGCTTCAATCAAGTCTCTGCAATCAGAAGTTATGGAAATTGATTGTAAGAATGTGAAGTAAAAGGAATAGTGCAGAGTTTAGAAATTCTGAATCAAAAAATTCTTAAAAAGATGGGAGATAACAACAAGGGTCGTGGAAAGTATGTGGACAGCATGATAAGGCAATTTTCCACAAAATATTTGGGAATTGGACTGGCAGTAGACCTGAGAATGGAAAAGTGCGGAAACAAGGAAACGTGTGGATTGGACCCAAATAATGAGTGAAATACCTGAAACTGGACGAACAGAACAGACATTGTAATGGAGAATGGTATGAAACGGTCGGGTGGTTCAATGATTGTACCAACACCAATGACATTTCTTTGCAGTAGAAAGAACATATATTTCCCCTCCATTAACAGCGAGAAGGATGGTATATGTTCGATACTTAAAGCTGAACTTTAATATGGTGAAAGCGTAAACATATATCGGACGAAAGAAATGATGTATGACGTTGTTGAAGAGCTATCAAAAGTTGGTACTTTAGATAGGCGTTTGAGACAGTTGTTATCTGATTTTTGTAGTGGAAGGAAAAGAGCTGCAAAAGACAGATTATTTGAAGCACTTGGATATGGCTCTCAACTATACCGATTCAATTTTAAGGAATCCGGTGCAATGGAACGAAGGGAGGCGAAAATTGCTGTCGTTAATAGAAACGGTGTGTTATAAATGTCATGGTAGCGTACTCTGTATCTTTCAGATATTAAATTACAGGAATGCGGCAGTTCTGTTGAGCCTTACGTTGACCGACATGACGACGATTAAGAAATATTGAATCTATTTAGAAACAAGATCGGTCCTGCGATGTTGCATGATTTCATTGGATATATCCCGGATGAAGAAGTAGGTGAAATTGTGGAAGGTACTGTAATGAGTATTCCTCCAGTAGATGCTTGAATTTGTAGCTGTGTTAAACTACTCATTGTGGAGGAATATCGTGTGGAAGGTTGCCAGAAAGAATTGAACCAAATTTTTTCGAAGTATGTAAAACTGACGACGGAACAGCTAATTGAGAAAACAAGAAGGTTCGTAGAAGCATGTGTCCATGAAGAGTTGGAAGTACTGGAATGTGTAGATGGAGAGGGAAAAATGTATATTCAAAGAAATGGAACGTGAATCCACGATAATTGTTACGAGGAAAAGTCTGAAGAATCATTTTATATCTTCACAATCAACCTGGTTTCGATAGTACATCAAAACGACGTGCGGAATTATGCCTGACTGCTATATCGCAGAAATAGCGTCTGACTGGGAGAGTATTGCTAACCTTGGAAAGCCGCACATCGAAGAACCAACACGAAGTACTTTATTTGAAGATGAAGAAATGAATGAAGTGAATGGAAAGACGGAAGGATATTAGAAATGACAAAACATGAAATGTGAAATAAGTTAATGTATACGACCATGTTACGTGGGTTAATTATCTTCGTCATCCCCGTCAGTATCAGTAGTGAGAGATCTGAACGAATCCCTTTCCCTGTAAAAACGATCAATGTAGAACCGTTTCTTTGGCAATGGCCACTGTTCAGTGAACGGATCAATTCCGAAAGTTGACCGCAATACATGTACAGATTAACATATGGTATCAAAATCGATGATATCATACCACTCCCCTGTTTCTAAAGTATGTTCCACGGAACTTGTGTTCGTGTCATGTCTTGTGTAGTCAACCTCATCAGATGTGACCCATCGAAGGCATATGCGGTTCCGAACTTTATCGGTATTGTCGAGAGGCTGAGTGAATTCCATTTATTGTGCGAAATCCAATTTTTTCCTGTACATAGTACGGTATTGTTTCGTATGGAATAGAAGGACCTTTCCTATATACGGGACTACTTCGGTAACCACTCTTTATAAGGAAGAATCTATTCCTTTCCTTCTTACTCGGACCGAACTGTGTTGTGGAAAATATGCATTGCCTTTTACGGCGATGTGGCGGAGGATGTCTGTAATTTAAAAACTTTCTAGAATTGTCATACTGCCGCAAAGTTGGAAAATTTCCGCCAACTATTTATCCTGACTTGAAAAATGTGTTGTAAATCTCGGAGTTTGTGAGAAACATATCATGGTTTCGGAAGTACGTCTGAATGAGATCCGTGAAGACTGTCAGACTGGTACGTGACAAAATGTTCAATATTCGAGTGAGAATTTGAGTTGTGGATTCGTTACACATTCCCATTCTTTGTCTTTTGGCAACATCCTGCTGTGATGAAACAGAAATATCGTCCCGTACCAAATATGTTGATAACTGTGTTTCACCTTTAGCCGTAGTAGTCTTCCCTGTCGAATGAGGTATGGTAATATGGATGGAACGTTCTCTTAGAAACGCAGCATGGGTTGAACTTCGACGTATATTTGAAATTTTTGGTCCTATATTTTCCACCGTTCCATCCATTCTCGTTGCCATCGTTTTGGAAGGAGACCGATACGACTGTTTGAAGAATGTATTGAAGTGCTCATAAAGTGATGAATCAATAATATTTAGACTTCCAAACCTAGAGAGGTCTTCTACCACGTAGTCTAGTAAATGAAACTTCAATGTGTGGATTCCTGTATCCCAATGTTTCTGAAGGGTCCCTATTCATTGTAATTTGACAATAGAAAATCTGTCCCCTCTGTCAGCTATCGATTCCTGAGACCATCCGTGAGAATTATTGTCGTTTAGAAAATCTTTCATTAATGTTGCGTAATTTTTGCAAATGTTTGTCAAAGGATAATCATCTTGGTAACCAGTGACCCTATCGATATATCATGCTGCGAAAATGAAAAAATATCCAAACATTAATAATGTTTCCTCTACAACATTCCTTGCATTGAATTACATAGGAAGAAACCGTTCAGCTGTTGGGATTTATCCGTTGTTAAGAAGTCAACATGAGACCTGGGTACACCAAACTGGTTTTCCAGTGCAGTTCGGAGTGAATTACAAGACCGTAACAACGCAACGAGCTGTTTCCGACATTGTTTCCAGTTCTTACGCTTGGTCATGCATTTCATAGTTAAGAATGGACTTGACAGATATGTCATGAAACAAGTTTTGATTCCTTTAGAAGTACCGATATGAAGGTTATGCAATGGTTCATACGTAAACAGTGAGAAAACACCTGGAAGAAGTAAGTGAGGATGTCTCTTCTTCAGCTTCTCCAGAAATGGCACCCATGATGCGAAAGAAATTTCCTGCAGAATTTTTTGTTCCTCCCTTCGTAAACAATTCCTCTCTGCCATTGACGACGATGTATTTGCTGATTTCAATAAAGATGTAACGGCATCTCTTCTTGTCCGTACATAGTCAACGGTTATGGGAGGCGATAATGCATGTATTGAACCTCTCTTGAATTCGGTTGAAGGTTCCAAGCATCTCACTCATGGAATTGTGGTGCTAAAGTTATGTAGAACTCCAGACATGTCTTCGCTTTCTGGTATGTCACAGCAGTATGACACTATGACAGGGAAGCAATTCTATTTTATCTTGTTGTTTCTACATAAGGGAAA
>JAULBU010062425.1:1047-11410 GCA_032358235.1 Odonthalia washingtoniensis | reverse complement strand
ACAACTGACGTGGTTTATGTTTGCAGTTTCATCCCTCTCCGTATCACCATGTGCTATACGAACGACTGAAGAGTGTTGGGAGGCATTAACCGGCCAGTTAATACGGTTACATGTTGGCTTATATTTGCATATATCAGTGTGGTTAATCAAACGGAAAAGGGAAGTGGCGTGATGTGGAAAACCATGTCTTTTGTATTGAAAATGTTGTATTCCCTTTCCCATGACCATTATTGCTAAAGCCTGAACAGGGTAAGCTTAATGAAGAAATGTTTAAATGTAACTTGATAAAACAATTGACTAGTAGAGGATGATGCATGAAAATCAGGATGAATTATTGGCGATCCACCGTATCTTCAGTATACCATCCAACTGGCTCTATATTTGGACTAATTTTCCAGTTGAACAGTATTGTCCTCTAATTTTTATAAGAAGTTGTTTCATGAAATAGAGGACAATAAAGTTTCGAACTGTAGAGGACGTCCCCCTAATTTTCCCCCAGCGAGGGAAGAATAGGGGAGAAATACGGGTACAATTGTTGAACTATTGAAAAAAAATCTTGAAACAGTAATAAATTATCGTTCGTACCGACAGTTTTTCAATTTCACACACTTATTTCGCGCTATATGTCGACATTAAGAATGAGAAATAGTAAGTACGAGACTGTATTTCCCGCGAGACAGTCATGGGGTAACGATAAGTTTTATGTGGGCCATCACTTAAAATTGTTCTTTCAATAAGGGTGTAACAAAAATGCACTGCACTACATTCTGGGAAATTTTATTTATGGGATGCTCCCATCCACGTAGACTGTCAATTGTGTTTAAGTAAACGTGTGGTTCTATCCTCATGGATAGACTGAAATTGTAAAAAATTATCCAATAATTTTGAATTTAAAAAATTATTGGATAAAGTTTTACATTTTTAGTTCATCCATGTGGATGGAAATTTGAACACAGTACATTCGAAAATATACTTTTGAAGTATTGCTTACAGTACCTGCAACTCTCAAACCGGTCTCAGAATCAGACTGCCTCCGCTGGAAAGTCTGACATCGCAATCTTGTTATCAAAAGAACAGTCTCGCATGATCATTTCAAATTTAAAGTAATCGCAATAACAATCAACATTTACAATTCAATAGAAACAATTAAATAGAACAGGCAATTACAGTCACTATGCCCGTTTCGTCATAAGACCATTCAATTTCCCCCACTCAATTCTAATTCAAAGACACACCTCAGCATTTTGAATACCATTCAATATTCGTTACTAACGACCTTTCATTGAAAAAAATCAAAAACCATCCATCTACTTCACTGCAATCATACAATAGGAACATCTGAAACTTTCAACCTCCGACCTCACCAATACGATCTTTCTTTCAACAATATAATCAACTACCACCAAATTTCAACCTCCAAAGTTATCAATACAACCTTTTCTTTCAAAAATATCATCAACTACCATCAACACTACAACTAATATGAGGCAAGGACTACTAGAATTCGATGAGGCTTGTTTTCGCGAAGCACAACATGTGTAGGATTCAAGTTGGAATAAAACAGCAGAGGAACGGAGCATGAAATCAGGCGATTCCGTACGATTGAACGGGATATGAAATGGTACACTGGTAATGTGTGGTGTGGCCACACTCAGCGGTGCAGGGGAGGAAAGTACGGATGGACGGCAGAAGCACTTAAATGGGACCCCTCTCATCATAACGGGAAAGGAGGACCATATTATTATTACAAATGTTCGTATTGTTTCCCAGGAGAGGGAAATTAAGTATCCTTTCAAAGACTTCCCCAATATTGCTGCTCCAAGACTGGTAGGTGATATGGTAAAGGATGTATATTTCATCTGGAAGGCGAAGAGTCTGGTGACATATGTGTATATTGGAAGAGATGAATCATCATCTTTGTCTGGCCAGACAAGTAAAACATATCAGGCTGATGATGAACAGATGTATACACAATATGTTACGGAAATCGTTGTTCGTGAGTTCAACTTGGAAAAATATGAATATATCGGCATAGGGGTGACCATATTTCAAATAAGTGATGTCGACACCCCTTTTCGTGAGATAAATAGTTATCATCGACATGACATCATGGATTAAATAATGAAGAAAGGATTTTTGCCACGTAAAACGACATTAATGGTGACCCAAAATCCGAGCAAGAACAAAGGGATGGAGAAGTTCGAAGAGTTGACCGAGATGAAGAATGAAAAAGGCACCTGAAGTCTGGATTAACGGTGTGCATGGTTTATGGGAGGCACAGAGAATCCTGTTTGCGTGAAATGGCTGCAGACATCAGCCTCGAGTACGCTTGGTCACGCAAGAATTTCCGGGTCTGCGCATTACGCCGAAAAAATGGTATTACTTTAAGCGCTTGGGAAATAATTAAGCACCAGCCGGACAAATAGCCTAATATCTGAAATTGTGATTGCAGATTCTGGTTTTGTGGATATTTTTCAAAGTATCATCAACTCCTCCGTTAGTTTCAAATCACAATATAACGTTCTATTCCGCAATGTGCGGATTACTGATATAGTTACTGATCTGATGAGCTAATTTTCTTCGAAGTAAAAGTCGAACTCATTATGAACGTTTTGTTGGAGTGGCCAATTTATTTCTTAAAGATGCATCAATAATTGGTATTATCAAGCCGTTAACGGAAGATGGTGTATCTGAGACGAAGGGTGCGTTAAGTTTGGACCATATCTATGACGAAACATTAATGACGGCTGAACTGGTTTACTTGCCGTACATGGTGTCATCGGCTAATGAGTACATCACCAATCAAAAAAGACCATCAACTTTCAATGAGTCAGCGTTCTACAAAGAATTCGTAATCTTTATAAATGGTATCAGCGAAATATTGCAAGACATCATGAGTGATGTCATGTCATTGGATGAATTCATGCTTATGGATGTAGAACATCGGAAGGGTGCTCAAATGGAAATCGAGCGTCTGTTTACAATGCAGATAAAATTGTTCAACCATTCCAAGAATAAGAAGAAAAGGGGAGCTAAATGGAATTTAAATGAGAAAAGAATTGATTCCGCTTTGTCAAAAGTGCGGAAGCATTACAACCTGTTGAAAAGTAAATCTGGATAGACTTCACGGTCTGGAAAATTGGGAAAGGATGTTCATGTATGACAGAAAACAGCAAGAAATATGGCTAAAGCAAAAGCTCTTCTAAACCAACCCTGTAAAAGCCAACAGTAATGATCAAATTTGGTGCGTGCGGCTCTTTTCGATAATACCTCTGTGAGCGGATAAAGTTCGAATATATGAAATAAAGTGGATGGTAGGTAAGCGAGGTAAGTAACCGCTGATCGTGAATCGGATGGGTTAATCAGATTCTCTGTCACAGCTAAGTGGTTTTGTGAGCTGGTATGATTCAAAGAGAGGGATGCGTTTCGCCGGTTCAATTAAGAAATTGACAGCGATCAGGCACGCTTCTAAACGTGGAATCAGTGGCCACTTCAAAGATCATTTCTTCGGTGACGATCTTGAAAAAAGCTTCCCGGACGCTATTCCGGACTTCAATAGGTTCTGGCTTCATCTGAAGCGCAATGACACAAAAAAGCACTTTTCTTTAACAAAATTGTAAAGGAGGCGGCTAGATCCAATTAATGCACAAAAATCTCGGACAACATGCACCTCAAGCAGATGACACACATCATTCTCGCTGAGTATGATTCTGCGGGTCGTCAAACTAAAGCCGGATCAAGAATTTGCAGCCTAATGTTACCGAAATTCATGCTGGAACACGAATTGAAGGATGGAGCTATTGATCTCTCGCAACTGATGACGCATATCCACCTGCTAACATCTCAGTTCCTGCCCCTTTACTGATACGAAACCTCAAAACTGAAAGTACTGAGCTCCGCAGTGGCATTTACGAATGGACAATCATTCCCAGGAACAACTGAAGTTCAGGCAACCATACCTTCTCGAGTTTCAAAACGGCTTCGACACACTCGCTGACAATACATAAGGAGAAGACCAAATTGGAATCGGACAAGAATTTCTTCTCCCACATGACCCTCTTGGGCTATACGGGAAATAACGAAAAAAACATTTTGAAAACAGAAAAAACTTTCGTCCAAAGAGCTGCAGTAACCAAAACCACTTCCGAAATATGCTACACCATTCACCTACTCATCAGCACAGAGGAAATAATCATCGTCCGAACCACAATCGCACCAACAATCGTTCAAACTGCTACCAATGTGGAGAATCCCCTTGGTCTCCCTCCTGTCGATGCCAAAATGGCGCCATAAAAAGCTACATCAAAAATAGATTTCAAAAAGCGGAAAAATTCATTTATATATGTCAATAAGACCAGGAGCAGGCAACCACGGAAGAAGATGCCCCAGGACCCGAATTAGACACGGCAGAAGATGACGCAGAGACAATTGCTACGGAAGTGATTTCAATTGAAAATCATCATGAGGAATACAATAACAATGATTTGGAGCAGCTTGATGAATCCATCATCTTTCTCAAATCTCAAACATGTTCTACTATACACATACATCACCATCTGACAACAATTCACTTCAATACAATTCTATCTCAACTTCCATATTAACACCACCCACAGTCTCCCCACCAACGTTGATGTATTTAAATAACGTTGATGTGAACGAAGAATCCATCCCTCAAGATAGCAACCTCATTCCGGCTTTCTGCGTGGACAGTAGTGCAACACGCAGCGTCATCGGCAATCATCCTTACAATGGACCAACGACTTTTTCCACATAAACACATCAACACGCCATTCAAAAACTCCCTTTAAATTAGTGTACAAAATATATCTCTAATTAAGTACAGTGACATTCGTGCTCGTGACGCCAGTAAATCGCAACAATATCCATGTGGATCTAGATGCCGTGTACGTGCATGTACCATCATTAATCAGTCTTAAGATACTAGATCAACATGCACTCATGATTGACAACGTAAACAACAGATTGGCACGACGGAACCAATTCACTGATTAAAATTCAACTTTCTAACTCAAAGAATGGTTCGTCCAAATCTTTAGAAGCAACTCCTCACACTTCCACACCAACCTGGAATCAATATAATCAAGCAACATCAACTTCACATCTGGAGAGCTCAAGAGACTACACCGTCATTTTTCACCCGTCCCCAACTAAATTGTTCAACTTACTTAAAAGAAGCAACCCAATAGACGCGGATTCTGAACCTCTAAGGCTACTCAACAGCATAACGGAGAGATACGATCCGTGCCAGAGAATCGATTGCCCTCCTTTACGTTTCAAAGTCAGTTTTGGTTCAGACAGATCCCGCTTCAACGATCGAATCTTTGTAGATGGGTTTTACACTTCATTTGAAAAATCGAAACAAGCCATTATCCGTATCACACAGGAAGGCACACATTTTTTTGCTGCCATTCGTCTTGAAAATATGGAAACTAAAACTATTTGGTCAACAATGAAACGATGTTGGACAGCAATTTATACTGGCCTTGCAAATCATATCATAGTTGACCAGTGTTCTAATTTTGTTTTTTCGTTCATACGTTTGGCTGACCTCGACGGCATCAAAGTCGATAAGACAGGTATAGAAGTGCACAACGGAATGGCTATTTGTGAACGTTTTCATGAGCCGGTCAGATCGACAATCCGCAAACTCATGATCGAGCGTCCGATGCAAGATTTAGATCTTATCCCCGCGCTATCAGTAAAATCCCAGAATTATACTGCGAGCCCTGGAGGGATGGTACCATCCGCACTTCTATTTGGAGAATATCCAAGAACTTTGATGACGGACGACTATGGACGGCTTCTGACCACGGAAGAGAATGGAGACATTACCCTATACATTCGCACTCAGATGAAGAGACACATGGAAACGATGTGGGTGAAACAGGGGCAACGCGCGAACTACATCAAGGCCACAGATAAGATCTATGAAACCAGCGACCAGGTTCTTGAATAGCGTGAAAAGGGATACCCCTACAAAATTGGGGATTCTTGGGGACTTACACGGTCTCATCATTGGAAAAAGGCACAAACTGTTACATGTATTTCATATACCAATCACAAACCCTCGCCGTTACTTTATCACGAAAGTGGAACCTTACCTGTTTCCAAGTTTCATGTCAGCATCGTTTTCCACGCCCTAAAGGTGTCGACTTAAACCTACTGAATACTATCCGAAGAAGACGATGCATTCATAACAGAAATTTCGATCCAAAAGAACCCCCGACTGCAAACACCAGCCAAGATGAAAGCCAGATGCGACGATATTAAACGTTTCATCATGAGGGTCACCTTCAATATAATATTGAAAGAAGACATTCTACTCAAATCTAAGGTCTTGCCGGGACGATTTGTTCTT
This sequence comes from Odonthalia washingtoniensis, assembly GCA_032358235.1. Lineage (NCBI taxonomy): Eukaryota > Rhodophyta > Florideophyceae > Ceramiales > Rhodomelaceae > Odonthalia > Odonthalia washingtoniensis. The sequence goes on along the minus strand of JAULBU010062425.1, from coordinate 5,028 downwards.
GAGCTGCGGTCCACGGTGGATTGGACGGTTACACGCAAATACGGATTTGTCATAGGAGCGCACCATGAAAAATAAAAAGTCTTCATGGTACATACGAGTGAGACGCTGCAACCCTCATCCATGAGACTTTTACTAGCTTTAGCAACTTTTTTTGGATTCGAAATGTGTACGACGCATGTAAAACAGGCGTATCTGTAATTATACATCCCAATGTCACCTGATTTGTTCTTGACATCATCCATACCAGAGCTATAACTCAATGAAGATCAATGCTTGTAAATTCTCAGATCTATGTACGGCTTATCAGAGTATGGGGACCTTTGGTACGAAACTATACACAAGCATAACAAACTCGGCCATAACCTGCTTCCCTGCCGATAGACTCGTCCTTCCATTACATATTACGAAAGAATAAGTTGGCTGAACTAAGCGTGAAATATGTTGACGACTTTCTAAGATCAGGAGACAAATGGTTCAAACAGCTATCAAGGATCACACAAGAAAAATTTAAAATGAAACGTCCTGAACCAGTTCCGTGGTACTTCAGCGAATTTCGACTGGATTTAATCAATGAAAAAATGTTATGTCAAACGCAAAGACACTATATGCCAAAATTAGAAGACCTGGATCCAGATTTCTCTTTCACCCAATTCCGCTCCATGTGAATTCGCCTCACTTTGTTATTCCACACAATACCAGAGTGCTTGTACGAGATTTCCCTGATTTCACTATTTATGGAAGATAACTTCAAAGCCTCTCGAACAATCTTCAAAAAGAACCTCAACGGCACAACTAAATACGCTCACCGGTATGACATCTCAATTTTCCTTCCCAAATTGGACCTCATTGGATACTCTAACGCATCCTTCGCCAAAAACGTTGACGTTTCCTTCCAGTTAGGATACATCATCATGATCACGGATGCGTCACGTCAAATGGTACCGCTGTTTTCCAGATCGTATAAAGCGAAACGACTTTGCTGCTCGGCCATGGCGGCGGAAGCCCTCGACCTTCCGGATAGGCTTGATGCGGCGCATACATTGTCTGTGGAATTAAGCGAACTGACTGAGTCGAACATCAACTTGGACCTTTTAACCGATTCCAAATCCCTTTTTGACGTCATTCTAAAAGGGATTCAGACTTCCAAAAAACGGATAATGCTCGGCATTGTAGCTGCCCGTAATGGTTTTTAATCACAAGAAATATTGAACATCGGCCTAGTTCGATCTGTAGCCAACTTGGCTGATGGTTTAACAAAGCCAGTGGCACAAGCCGCGTTGTGTAATGTTCTTCAGTCACTTGTCCACACACTATCACCCGTTAAATGGATTATACGTCATTCATCCGATGAATGATCTAATCCACATAGCTTAAGAAAAGCTATCTCTAGCTTACTTTTCCCTTTTAACCAATCATTTTTTCTGTTTCTAGCACTCGTCAGCACACTTTCGCAAAACATTGCAAGGCTACCTCAGGCTTCTACCTCAACATGGAACATGGAAATAAGTATACAATTACTGCACCTCCCAATACATCGTTATGCTTGTATATTCTGATATACCCAAACACACAGCTCAAGAAATGCTCATTCTACACATTACATATTTTGCGAAAAAAAACAATAATCACAATAACAATAACAATAATGATAATAAGAAACTATACTTTATCAAGAAACAATACATATATTGATAGATTGTTCTCACATTGATATATTTTTCTGATATTTTATCAAGTATATTATGCATAAACGGTAGTCCGTTCACACAACACAAAAAAACCCAATCCATCTTTAGTATCATTGGTATAATTGTTACAAATTATGTTACATTATCAACAAATGATACAGTTTTATAGATATTCAGAAAATGAGATCAATGTTGGTATTTCTCAGAAAAGTTATACTATTGATTTCCTATCTCAAAAATTATATCCACATGTAAACTTTCACAATTATATCATGCATATTGATAGAGTATCAAAAAATCATACGAACTTTGGCTAACAAACTTTTGTAGGCATTATCACATACATATTTCGCCCTTTTCATTCTTTTCTTGTATCAATTCAAGGTGCAAAACATCCGAATAGGGTGACTGCATAATTCACATAGTAACAGTAGTCAAGTGGCACTGGCCACACTATTACTCACCTCTCTCCCTCTAGCCAGCATATAATCCACATGGTATACACAGTAATCAAATGGCACTGGCTACACTATTAATCACCTCTCTTACTCCAGACGGAACATTCTACTCCAGCCCAGCGCGAAAACCGTAGTGCACGTTTCTACTCCAAGATCCCGTGACGAAGACTACTGTCTACGATCCGGCTTCTCGGCCTTCTAATTTTACTATAAGAAGGCCATTAGCACATTTGTTCTTTCTACTCTTTTCCCTTTCCCTACTTCTTTAATTTACAATGATTAACTTTCTAGTTATTATTGTTGCCAACCCACGTATTGATACCCAGGTCAAGAAGTCACCCAATTCGTAAAGATACTGATTCGTGCTCGTCCGCAGGTCCGTCGCAATTCCTTTGAATCCTTGATTTAGCCCTACGACCATTCTCGGTATACTACAGCATTTGCCGACATACCTCGATACCTGCATAATACAGTATCTCATTTACACCAGAATTATCGACTGCGACCACATTGCGTAGCCCACAGTTTCATCACACGTGGAAGCGTACAGGACAAGGCGTTGATTGTAAACCACGTCGGACCTGTCAATCGTCTGCTCAGGATACAGTTTGACAGAATGAATACTGGGCTGAACCTCGGTTCGGTTGAGATAAAGTACACACGTGTTACGAGAATAGCTAAATCAGATTCCGTTCTAATTCAGAAACGTGTAAAGTTTCATTCGTTACTTGAATTGTATTCTTGATTATGTGAAATATCGGTGACGCTAGATCAAATTCTATTTACTTAAGACGTGTGTCGGAATGGATTAATTGATTAAGTAAAGATTGTTCTGTAATTATGCACAAGTCAAGTACTGTGTCTCTAAATTAGACTCCATTCTGATTTTCATGATAGCTGTATCGGCATTTTTCCATTTTTCCATTTGGATGATAAATAGTTCTTTGTCAAAAATTGTCGTTAACTGATCTTTTCAGAAATTCCATACACTGTAAGATCATGACATGTGTAGTCACCTATACCTTTTTCACAACTACCCTGGTTGCCTCCTTCCTTATATACGCGAAGTGTATCACCTGGAGTTTTCTTTTGTGCATGAATTTTCATCTCCGTCGTTGTTTCTCTTTAAAGTTATCCCCTCTTATACACGAGTGTTTCTTCCTCTTCCCTCAGTGATGTAGTCCGTTTTTTTCTTTCTATCCAATATCGCCTTCCATATTTTTAGTATATCCCATCCTCATCTCACAATCTCTCCTACCATCATTCTATCATCATCTCGCTTTATTTATCGCCATCATATTATCATACTCTCATAATTCTGTAATCATATCATCTCCCTCCAGTATTTTATCAATCATATCATCATCCTCGAATCATACTATCATCATACTCCCATCCTGCCGTCGTCATACCCGTCATCTTCCGACCTCGGATTACTTTCACACGACGTGACTGTATAAATGTTACTAACATCTACAAAAGGTAGTGGTAGTGACATAGAACAGAAGCGCATTGAATAACAATTTCAAGAATCCCACATCTGAAACAATCAAGCCGGAGATGAGCCGTTCATACCCGAAATAAATAATGTTCTGAAACATCAGCACATCGAACTTGAGATGCCAATCAAAAATAAAACAAAGGCTGAAATAGATGAAAGAGACAAGATACGAATGTCCATCCATACAGACAAAATCTATTTCACAACAAAAACACTGCACATCAGCCCACTAGTGTCAGTATTGGTCAATAAAAAGGTCAGAAGAAGAAGTTGGACCCTCATAACCAGTTGGTATCAATAGGAGGTGGCCTCAGATGACAAAAAATAGTGACGT
>JAULBU010062414.1:0-11410 GCA_032358235.1 Odonthalia washingtoniensis | reverse complement strand
TTATTATATGGAGGCACCACCATCCATTAGAAAACTGGAAGTATCACCCTTGATATCGGCCCCTTCAACTGTTCTACCAATGCAACATCTAATGGCCTACAAAGATAGTTCTGCTTGTTTCAAAGAAATGTATAACCAAGTGGTAAAAAAGGAAGCGGTGGAAATGTGTATTGCTACGTTCCTTCATTTTTGCCGTTTTGGTATTTCCGTTTCGAAACACGAACAGTCCAATCCATTAAGGAATTAACACGAATCCTAAATTCACGTTCTTCTTTTCTGGGAAGATTAAAAATCTCACCACTGCCCCAATCGTAATGAAGCAATGGATATAACAGGTCACCCTTTAAACCATTCCAATCAATCTCCTGACATCGGTGAATTGTTAGCAGCACTTTCTTAAGATTAAAACCGATCAGTAAAACAATTCCACCAGATAGCGATCAGTGCATAAGTCAATTAATTCCTGAGGCAAGGGTGTCATTATGCCGTGACCGTTGTTATCAGTTAACCTGGGATCAGCATGTATTTCCAAGTGTTCATATACCATATACGGATTCAGAGGCGTGGACTATGCAAAAATGTGGTAAACTAGCTCGCGATCTCCTGGTGGATATGGGATACATATGCCAAGAAAACGATGAAAACGAAGCACCAACTGACGGACCCACCGACGACATTATTGAGGTAGATGTTGATGATGAGTAAATCAAGCAAAATGTTTATTCTGACAATGATGGGTGGTTCAGTAATATAATTTATGTACTTCAACCATCACTACGTGCGACCCAGTATAAATTACTGGAAACGGTGGAAGGCTTCTTCACTAACTTTACGGAATGGGCATCAACACATGGAACGGAACAAGTATTACGGAAAGAAACTAGAGAAATGAAAGACCTTTTGGTACAAATTAGGAAAGATAGATTCGTTGAGTCTGGAACTGGAATCTGCGAAGGACAAGGCTCGTTGGGACACAACGAAATCCAGTGGTTAACGGAGGAGTTGGCAAATGCAAGAGCAACCGTTGCAGAAGTAACATCATAACGGGATCAATCTACTGTTCTACTTTCATCGTACAGAAATTCGTTGACGCAGATGCATACGTCAGTGTTACATGTGTCAGGGGTTACTCAATCGTTTATTAACCGTCTTGGTAGCGATTTAACCCAGGCACTTTCGCGTTGCAACGAATTGTATCCACGCTTGGTTTGTCGGTCATACCGTCTCAAATTGATGCAGGTTCACAGCAGAACGCAGAAACAGAGCCTACACCACCTCAACCTACACAACGTAATCCTCCACCATCACCAGAAACTCAGTAATTGTGGCAGCACAATTCATTGTTGTTTTCTTTATCTATGTATTACCCAGTTTGGTTTCTGTTTTCTTTGTTATATAAACAAATGGGTCGTTAAGTACCATGTCATGCATAATTGAATTTATTTCTTACCTTTACGGTCCTACTTGATTCAACGCTATATGTTGTATACATTATCCTTGCGAGACTTCTGCCTGCTTCCACATAGTACACATTATTGTTACCATCTGTTGCATACATGCAAGCAAAAGGTAGAATGTAATTTCAGTAATATAAAATATTGCACAATTGAGCACATTATTTTACTGGAATATAATTTTCTTATAAGGAAAACGTTGAATTTCAGCAACCATTATGTGTAATTGAGTAATATGCGATATCTTCGCGTTGAATCATCCAATTGGTTATTCAAAATATGGTATGTAAAGAGAAGAAGCGTCTGTTGTATCCTACTAAACTTCATAACATATACTGTTCTGGAACATAGTTTTTTGTTAAAGGACACCTTCTATTTCAAAAAACGTTGTACATATTTCCATAATATACGGTTTCTTCGCGTATACTCATCCAATTGGTAATTTCAAAACTGGTATATGATCAGAAGAACAGTCACATTTTTATCACCATATATCAAAAAATAAGATTTACCTGAACATACTTTTTTTTGTTAACTGAAAACAGATTTTTTCATAACCGATTGGTATATTTGTATAATAAGCGACATATTCGTACAAAATCAACATAGTGGATATTTAGTGATAGCTATCATATCAGGACAAACATCGCAATGTACTCACCATACGTAAAAAGAAAATGGAATATAGTTTTTTTTGAACAACTTTCATTTTAGCAACCCTTAGATCTTATTGAAAAATATACAACAAGTTCTCGTGAAATCATCCAAATTCTTATTTGAATGATGGTATATGGTGCGAAGAACAGTCTGATGGATCTCACCACAAATCAGAACATAAACCATAATAGAACTTTTTTTGATTAAAAAATTACTTTTTTTTCAAAAACTTTATTAACTTGCACTTACTATACAATCTTTCTGCGTTACTTCATCCAATTGGTAAGTAAGAATATGATATATGCTTAGAAATAAATTTGTCTGTTTCTGTCCAATTATGTTAAGATATGCCTTCCTGGAACATTGTTTTATTATAACAAACGCTCATTCGCCCAACATACATTATGTACATTTCATTATTATGAGAAATAACACCCTAAATAAACCAATTGTTACTGTTAAACAATCTATGACATCAGCATGACCATAAGAACAAGGTTATTGGACAGCAAAACCTATAATGTATTGGAACATTGTTACTTATTTCGTAACGGAGTGACATGTCAGAGAATAACATCTTTACTAATTATAAAATAAATTTATGCCCATGTATTCATATGATAAACCATTTGGTAATGTAATACATTGTTTTACATGTAGCATTATTTCGTCTGCTTCTTTACATATTTTATTGCCTATCATGGTCTATTATGACAGTCTGTATTCAAAATTCAATAATGTCATGGAACTCAATTTGGTTATTCACACTTTTCCACCACCTTGCAGTAAACAGTACTGTACAAACGAAACTATCACAATCTGTGAAAGGTGTAGAGCATTTATTCGTCTAAAGTTACAGATATATATACTTTTCATATCCATCTTACTTTTACCCATTGCGGTGACAACAGTTCACGATCGTTACTCACCAGATATCATTCACTTTCTCTTCGACTATCTTCCTGAAGGCATTTAAACATCATCTGCAATCTCCCTTCATGAATACCACTAGGGTAAAGAAGTTTGTCAAAGAAAATCAAAAAAGAACGGAACATATGCGGCTGTTACTCTTCGCCATAAAGCAGCTACATTATGCTGTTTTAGAAGCACTGACCACAATTTGTATACCTACCGCATCAGATGTTCCTCCTATAAAACCATATCTAGGACGGGTTCAAGGATCAAAAAATTTCCGTAGAGGTACGTCGTCATGGATCAAGGATTACGTTGATATCAACCCTACTTTTACAGATTATCTCTCCAAAGGCGTTTTTATGTGTCAAGGCTGCTCTACTACCAAATACGGAGTGATTTATTACGACATAGAGGTAAACATTGGAAGCAAATAACAAATAGTATAAGGTATCTATGCATTCCAACAGATTTAAAGTTGTTAAGTTGTTTACGTGTACTAAGTACGGGAACCGCAGCGGATAGTTTGGATGATGAAGTGTATATGTCGGAAGAAACCATCCGTTCCTACTTTCGTCAATTTTGTATTGACATTATGGAAATCTACGGTGGCCGTTTTTTAACCGCTTCCCGTGTGCTTCCGAACTTGAGGAAATTGTTTATTCTTATACCTCCATTGGTTTTCCTGGTTGTATAGGTGCGGTTGATTGCATGAAATACGTTTGGAAAAATTGCCCTACAACCATGAAGGGACAATATCTCAATAAGAGGGATTCGAAGAGCGCAACAATACAATGCGAAGGCTGGTGCGACCATAGTCTGTACTGCTGGTATTGGTTTGCTGGTCGTCCAGGAACGAACAACGACTTAAATGTCCTTGCAAAATCTCCTCTTTTCAAAAGTATTTTCGCAGAACACGTTTCTTTAACCGTAACGGATGGCTTTACAATTGTTACAAACGGATATCAGCACCACCTTTTATGTTTATTAGGTGATGATATCTATCCCAACTGGCCAATATTTGCGAAACATATGGTAAATTCAGACAACCCTGATGTGCGAAAATTCTCGTTTCACCAGGAGTCTGTTAAGAAAGATGTTGAACGTTTATTTGGAATATTACAATAACGGTTCGAGATTTTACGACGAGAAAATCGACGTTGGAACTTACATGAAACACTAAGAACTTCAAATTATTGTGTCATCCTTCATAATATTATGGTTCGTCTGTCACAATTTACCGAAAGGAAGGAACAACTTCCAGTTCGTGATGACTTGATGAATATTATGGAAACAGAGTTCGTTTATGCTACGCGGTCATCTTCCGAAATAGATGCGAATGTAGCTCGAGTATCTGCCGAGATTCTGCAGGACGTGGACGAAGCATCGGAACGAATCCACTTACGTGATATGCGTTTTACAGATCCAGATGCACATCACAGAGTGCAAACAGATCTTGTCAATCATAATAATCAACGACGTGAGTTTCCTCTGTAGTCTGTTTTATACTTTTTTTATTTCAATTACTTTTCCATTCGGTTCTATGCTACAAAGCATTTATTTTGTAACCTACATGACATTACATATATACATTGTTTCTTTTCCATTTGGTAAATTTCATTCTTTGGTTTGGCACACATTTGTCATGTTGCTATTTCTTGAGATAGCATTATCCTTCACCTGCCACAACTATACCTACCACCAGACATTTACATCGCCTTCTACTTTTCATTACTAGTAGGTAACACGATTTCTTCTGTTATACGTTTAACTCGTTCGTTGTATGCTACACTTCCTTTCGGTAAAAATTCCAACGCAACAAACATACGTTGTATGATACCATTCCTTTTCTGTTCTTCATTAAAAGCACAAATCTCATCCGTTGCTCTTTTCATTTCCATTCTAATACCTTGAATGGAATTTAACATGTTACCCTCCTCTACCTTTACGGATTCTTTCTTTTTCGGTGCTTTACTTCCATTTGGTCTTTGTGCATCACCAAAATTGCTGCTATGGACTATAATTTCGTCAATATCTGTAATGTTTCGGATATTTCCGGTACCATTGCGACCAATCTCACTTGTAGGACCACTATCCTCGATCTCCACATGTTCACTGTAATCCGCAATTAGCTGATCACTACTAGATATTGTCCTAGCCAACGTGCGTTCTTTTACCATTCTGGTTTTTTCAACTTTTTCACTCCCAGAAGCAGTACTGAGATTCTTCATGATACTTTGTAACTCAGTCGTACGCGGCACTACAACTCCACCATTTTCATCCACCTCTCAAAATTTGGGAGATTTCCCTAAATACTCTGCAGCTTCTACATACAGAAATGATATGCAAATACATGGTTTCGTAAGTTTATCGTTTCTACTCCTACTCTGATAAATTGCATGTGAAATTTTCACCAATGTCGCTTTCTGTACATTTCCGGTTCGGTTCATCTTCAATACCTGTTGGTAACAACAATTCCATAATTGGAAATCTGCAGATAATGACGATCTACATTTGCAACGAATTGAAGCTTTTGTTCGTTTCATACCATACGTTTCCCGACATACCTTTTCTATTCCAGACCATAAGGTATGCTCTGTCTGTGCAAGTTTTTGGGTTTGAGAAACTCATGCCTTTGAAAGTATTAAACATTCAACTTCTAACCATTGCGGCCTACTACGCTTATCATCAACATCTCCTATTTCTTGGCATTTCTTGTTTCTAGCGCCTTTTGGTCGCCCGGCATTGCCCTTTTCCGTTTCACGACACTTTCAATCTCCCATTCTCCGTTCTCATTTTCCATCCGTACATTAACTTGACTAGGAATTGCGTTCCCTCTTTCATTTATTTTTAAAATACCCATTTTCACATTCTTCACATCTAATGCAATGGCAGACAGTCCTGTCAGTGTTTTACTCATTGCCATTACCGCTTTTCTTTCTCCACTGCTTGACACATGCATTTTTCTCCAATCATGTATTTTTCGGTACTCTCCGTTACGGTTTTCATATCTTTCTCAAACAGTACTCTTCGTACCTCCGGGTTACCTCCATGATATGTGTTTCTCGTTGTTCCACTTTCAGTACAACCGTTCCGTTCCGTGTTATGCCTTATTTTTCTATTCTTCCGTACAGGTGTTACATATTCCAATTCCAGTTCCATTTTGGTTCTATTCACTAATCGCTTTCGCCCAGTACGTAAATATCACTCTGCTAGGATACTGCCAAAAGGATAATTATTGTTCACGTCCACAGCATTGTCGACAATACTATCTGACTGCTGTCCCGTTTCTGCTCCATTATCGTCTTTTCAGGATTCTTCATCGCCCACCGTCAATGGATTCAACAGTCCGTCCAGCAACTCCATCATCGCTTTCATTTTTTAATCATCATTGTCAATACCATCATCTAGGGGAATACGTTCCCCACTTCTATCGCAGTCATTGCTTATACCTTTATGGTTTGTTCCATCTTCCCTGCCCTTGCAGGTACGGTTTTTTAAAGATGTGATTTGCGTATCGAACTTGTCTTCTACATCGTTTTTTCTCGGGAGGTACAACTTCCTCCCTAAATCTTTCCATCCGGTCTATCAACAGCCATAACATCCATCACTTCTTCCCTGTTTCGACTTACGGTGCTACTTTCACCACTATTTTGGTTTGCACTGCAATATGTCCCATTCAGATTTGTACCACTTTGTTCGTAAACATTTTGCGTTTCTCGAACATCGACAATAATCCGTTTCGGTTGGAAGACATCTTCACTATCCACCGTTGACTACATGAAGAAATTTTCCATGGTTAATAACTTGTGCCACCTCGTTTCATTGCAATATAATATAATATTATTCTCAATTACCTTACCTATCCGGTTTATCCAGGTAACTTTCTATAGATAATAACGTGTTCACACCGCTCGGTATAGATTCTTTTCCGTTTCGGTCGTCTGCAACATGAAACTACCCGTTCGGATCGTAAACGGGAAAGGCACATTATGTCACGAACTTTCGTAATCCTGTTCCCATTTCCCTTTCGGTGTGTGTTTCTACGCTGTCATGTATGTAATTATTACGCGTATGTTATACTTTACACCATACTTTACACCGTATTCAACCATATTGTTTACTTGTTTCCATTCTTCCTGTACAAATTTTGTCAACATCTTTTTCGCCGTCGGTTCCTCTAGGGGAAGGAAGCTCCCAAATTCGAAAACGTTCATTGGCTTGAAATTTTCTCCTTTATTTTCTTATATTTTTTCGAACATATTTTCTATGAGGTGATCAGTTCGCTGCTCAATTTTTTCGAAAACTGAGCAGCGAACTGATCACCTCTACGCGCCTCGCGATTAAAAACAGTTCTCGAAAAGTACTTTAATCGAGAGTGTATAGGTGCTCAGTTCCAAACTGAGATATTCGAACTGAGCTCCTAACTAGAGATGCCCTAAGCCATAAATTTGCATAGATGAGTTTAATACTCTATGAAAAGTTGTGGCTTTACTAGTACTACCAATTTGGTATAAAATTACTGCCAAATTGGTTTAAAAGTCGATTGTCTTTTATTTCGTCTCAGCTGTTTTTCTAATGTTTTAAAACATTAAAATGTATGACTTGATTCTGTTTTATTTCCATCACAGTTAATCATTTCACAACTTTAGAATTTGATTATTTTGCTTCGGTGCATGGCACTGATCGGTCCCAAAATCTTTGTATATTTTCTATCGGGCTTCATAATAAACTTCAGATCGCTGACTACGCTACTCTGATATTTTCAGCCGCATATTTCTTCGATCATTATAATTTGGAGGTCTATAATAATATTATTCACCCACTGTTTCTCCAATTTTACACAATTTGGGCGAGTTCATGGGATAATTTCATTTCAATATGCTTGAAATATATCATACAAAATATGGAATGATCACTTAGAATAATTATTACTGGATTTTTCGCTTTTTAAGGGCATCTCTAGTCAGAGCGTTGAGTTTGAATTGTTGAGTTTCAAACTCAAGAGCTGACACTGGTGAATAAAGTACTTTTTAACGGATGTTTTTAATGGAACGGGTACAGAAATCTGTTGAGTTTGCTGTTGAATTTTTCCAAAAACTCAACAGCAAACTCAATGTCAAAATTTGTACGAATTGGAAAAAATAAAAGAAAAACAATATTAAACTTTCTGACCAATGAAAAAACTTGGTTGTGCAATCTAAAACTATGATTCTGTGTGTGTTGACAAAAAAGGACAGGAAACAAGTAAACTACATGTACTATGAAGTACAGTAAAGCTGTAAATAACTCTGGTGAAAAGAAATGGCCGAATGTACAGATACGGACTGTACAAATGTAGGAGGAGCGATACAGCCACGTAACCTCGTGACGGGAATCGTCAAATTTCTGTGATTGATGTGGCGCCTTTTTCGTGACGGAATCAATGTCAGTTTCATCCACAGGTGGTATCGTTACGTCATCCCCGTCTCTTTTTATACACTGCACATAGGACGATCTACGCCTCTATATTCAACATTTTGTCAGCATCGTTGCAAGAGGGGCAATGGAAAAGGATTGTGGAGGAACGATTGAAGAGGATCATCGTAGTGGTTGTATGCAAGGCAGTCAACCAGAACGTGGAGAAACCCATCCGGTTGTTGGGTCCTCAAAAAATCAGGGGGGCAGTGCACATGGTAAGAAAAGCACTCAAGAAATTATTATGTCCGTACGGGATTTCATGGACAAACGTGGTGGAAGACATACGCAGTGTGGGAATGTGGTACAGTCTCTGGTTGAGAACACGGGATCCAATTGCAGCGAAGGAACTGATAACAGAACAAACCGTACTGGTAACAGAAATGGTGATAGCGGAATGGACAGGTTGCATTATCTATTGAACCCCCGCTTAATAGCCGTTCTGGAAGGGATCTGAACGACAGGGTGGTATAAAACAGAGCAGATGATGGTTATCATTCTGCTGGTGTAGAAGATGTATGTCAATACGAGATTGAACAGAGTGAGGAAACACCGAATCGGAAAAGTTGTTTCCCAGCGGACGATGGAAGGAATGCTGGCACACCTTGCAGTAGTAATAGTATTGAAAATAATAATGTTGACGGTAATTTGATCGAAATATGTAATGGCGACCGTTTGCAGAATGGATCATGCATGGTAATGCAAAATGCATCAGGTACGCAGCATTCAAGTAGTGAAGCTGAACGACGGGTGTTGAAATTTGACAATGAAGAATCATTGGATGACAACGATTCTTTTCTGCCCGAATACGGAGGTGAATATAGTTCTCCATCCGCGGAACGGCTGAATGATACGTTGGAGAATAACGAAGAAGTGCATCATCGGAAACGCAAGAACAACGTGGGACGTCCACGCGGTTCAAAAAGTCGGAAAAAATCCGTGGCAATTGATGAGAAGAGGAGCGGACCGCAATGGGGTGGAGACGAAGTTTTGAAACTTTGCAAGGCATGGGTGATACAACCGAGGAATCTTTTCCAAACCGGAGACAATCTGTGGATTGGAATCGAGAACTGTTGTAGAGAGCAATTTGGACTGAACCGCACAAAGGACTTGATGAGGAGCAAATGGCCAATCATAACAAAAGATTGCCAGCTGTGGAATGCCTGTTACAAGCACGTCTTATCTATGAACCAAACGGGAAACGCACAACAAGAATATTTATATAAATTGACGCATGCAATTTATCAAAGGAGGCGTGGGCAAGAAAAGAAACAAAATCCGGGAAACGGTGCAACATTCAAGTATATTGATGCAGAGGAATATCTTTCAACTGTCCCGAAATACGGAGATGTTGATGGGAGTGGTGGTGTTTCAATAGACAGGTTAGACACATATGAATTTGGTGGTGACAAAACGAACACCGTAACTGAAAGTGCAGTGAAGAAAATTGATTAGAGCCGGAGTTGCCTATTAGTAACGGTTACGTTGGAAGCAGTACTGGTGGAATGGAAGACTTGAGAAATGACCGGAACGGTACAAGAACGCAAGAAATGCTCAGCCCCATGAGATCCGGACGGAACGTACAGGGAAAAATGGGAGTGGAGAAACATCCAATGCGGTTGATTTGTTAAGAGACGTGGGGCGTAATTATATAAATGTTGGAAATAGTGGAACAAGGACGCGTACGTTATCATCTGATGGAAGACCGATCGGTATAAAAGCAATTAAGAAAAGAGATGAGAAAAGTAGTGCTGAGAGTAAAAACCTGAAGTCAACGGATACAATAAGAACCGTGATGGAAGAAACAAACAAGATTATGCGGGACGTAAATAAAGAACAGAAACGGACATGGAAGGCAGAACAGTTATTTCTCAGTCTTCAGATACTATCGGAAGGATCTGATGCCTATAAGAGAGTTATAGAAAAAATGATAAAAATAACCGACGGATCTAGTCCTATTGATGAGTAAAAGTTTTTCTGTTTCACATATTCTTGAAATATGGCATTACTACCACCACATACGTGGTTGCAATTGCTTCTTGCAAATTTCTGACGGGTTTACAAATTATGAAGACCAATTGTTATGAGCTGTTATGTTGAAACAAGAAAATGAATATTTTAATTAAATAAAATTTATCCATTGTTCACTGGAGACAATAAAAAAACACCAGTTTTGTGATATTAAGTATCCCAACCATTGAAGGCGTATTATATGCAACAAGATCGTTTTGCAGACGGACGTGTACAGGACCGTCTGTATACTGCATCTCGCGCAACAATACTGTTTGGCTTCTTCTTCAATATTCGTACAAGTTTCGTTCCGGTTACATAATATACTAATGCGTCTCTCCTCTGCAGACACCAACCATGCGTTCTGTCTCGTTTACCATAATTCCGTTAACGACTGTTGCAGTTACATTCTCCAATGATGGATTATCTAATTGTTTTAAGAGTGTGATCATGTTATCGAAGGTCACGCATGTGTTTGAGATTATTTTTGTTTCAAGCAAATCCCACCGTCGGTTTTCTCTACGTATAATCTCAAATATTTATTGGAGAATACCGAACAAACGTTCAACATCCTTCGTAACTGAATCCTGCTGGAACGAATACTTTCTCTCATTTGGAATCTCCGAACGGGACAGAGGCAACGAGAATATTGGCCAATGGGGGTAGATGGCGTCACCCAGAAAGTAGAAAAGGTAATGTGGATCTCCTTCATAAAGTACTTCATAACCATCCGAAAAGGCTATGGAAAAATCTTCTGATTTAATGCTGTTGAACAATAAAGATCGTGCCAATACGTTTAAATCGTTGTTTGTCCCTGGCCTACCGGCAAACCAGGACCAACAGTACATATCGTGGTCACACCATCCCTCACATTAGATGGTGGCCATTTTGGAAACACGAATGTTTTGGTATTATCAGAT